>WSYQ01000295.1:0-28257 GCA_011426435.1 Lysiphlebus fabarum | reverse complement strand
TAAAGTTTTCAACTATACCACCACCACCACCACTGTCACTATCACTATCACTAAAAACCATGTAAACCATTGCTTATATATATATGTCGTAAGTCATAATCTTCATGAAAATTTTCCCATTCAAGAAAATACATGAAGGTGTATATTCATCATAAACATGTATATATAATATTCATAGTCGTTTGTTTCTTGTTTTGCGCTAAATTTGTTCAATATATATATATAACACGCAACTAAAACCAACTATATAACTCTCTTTCTCCAAACCCTAGCTGATATGGTTTTGGGCCACGAGGGAGAAATCATAAATCCAACTTGCTGAGCGTTGAAATTGCCGTCGGCACTTCATCATCGGTGTCGCCTGTGTTATGGTGCCATCGCAAGTAATATAATAATCATGAAATTACGATTTCCCGAACAATCGAGTTACACCCCAAACTTCACTTACCACCACAGTGGTGATCATAAAATGACCTAAAATTGCGGTGTAGAAAAAAAAACGACAGAGATAATAAAGTTCAAAAAAAAAAAAAAAAAAAATTGAATTTTGATATATATAAAACGTGATTTGGATGTTATGTATCTTGGTGTATGCTTTTTTATCTGATTTAGCCAATTGCGGTTGACAGTTTGTCCTTTTCAAAAATAAAAATAAAAAAAGAGACAATCATTAGGACAAAACGTTTTCTTTGATCCTGTCACGATCCACGTGTCACAAGATGGTGCTTTCAGGATGTCCGAAATCCCAACATTGCCCCGGGGTTTGATGCTTCTATTTGTAAATCTTTATTGATATTGGATAGTCCAAAAGGCACGATTTCTATATCTATATATACATATATATTGCAAAACATTTGGGGTTACTGTATGTGGTTAGTATGCCCGCATTGTAACAAAATGATCATTGAGACCAAGTTGTATGAATGACAATAATCATGAAAAAGTAGGACAATAATAAAAAAAAAAGTTGTGATAGAGAATTTAAATGGAACAAGAAAACACGAGTAACCAATTGCTGAAATAAGACACTGAGGGTTGCTGAGATAACAACAAAGAACTTTTTTTTTTTTATTTTTTCTATCTCAGCACAAATAAAGACTGTTGTCGAAGGATATTGTCATTTTTTCTTTTTTTTTTTCTTTCCAACGAATAAATTGCAAAACAGGTAGATGGTAAATTTTTAAAACTGCTGTTACTTTAATTTCTATCAATGGGATATACCTATATAGTGTTGTTTGGAATAAAAATCAAAGTGTAGTGTACTAGTAAATGTTAACACAGTGTCCGAGCTTTGTAACAAATATTGCGGTTATGTGGCTGTGGTATATACAAGTTATAACATATACAACTCACCAAATTCCTCGTATACATTGGCAATGATTTTCAGCACTTGTTCTTTCCTTTTCTGTTTGACCAAAAGCAAACCAACAAACGCACCGATGAACGTGGTAGCCAACAATTAATCTAACTGTCACTGGAAGTTAATTTATACCACATGGTAAAATCGTTCATCACGTCGTCACACTATCTTCTTTAGTTATTCTCTCATTGGGCGGGCCACCCATTTGTGAAAAGGGGTGTAGATATCACAACAATTTTACGTTAAACAAGAGGGTTGACTCAGTTGAATACAGCATATATACCACAAGAAAGACCTTTATCATCCAATTTCTCTAAAATGTAGAGCTTTCATATCACTTGAAAACTTTTTAAACTATATTTTCTGCAACAGACAAAAACTTGATATATGATAAATTATTCACTATGCAAAAAAAATAAATAAATAAATAAATATTTAAAAAATAAAAAATAAGAATATATAAAATTTTTAAGAAAAAAATAAAATAAAAACAACAAAAAGTATCGAATTTTAAAGCTTCTAAAGTTTTAAATGTAATACGTAAACTGACGGTATTTCACGCAACATTAACTTTCCATTTTCATTTTAAAATAAAAAAAAAACAAAATATATTATTACAAAAAGAAAGACGAGTAACATTATTCTATCACAGTTTGATCGATTCAATACGATAAAACTGCACCGTAAAACCGATCAG
The DNA here is from genome assembly GCA_011426435.1 of Lysiphlebus fabarum. NCBI lineage: Eukaryota > Metazoa > Arthropoda > Insecta > Hymenoptera > Braconidae > Lysiphlebus > Lysiphlebus fabarum. Next base: position 26,200 of record WSYQ01000295.1, on the reverse strand, counting down.
AATCACACACGGAAATGTTTTTTATATTTAAAAAAATAAAAAATAAGTAAAATAGAACTAGAAAATTTTTCAAATGACGCAGTCAAAAAGTCGTTGTCGTTGACTTTCACAACTGTATTCAATTCTATTTCACAAATTTCAACAACAGTTATACATTGTGTAAAAAGTACAGAAAAACGAATGAAAAAAAAATAAAAATATATTAAAAAAAAACAACCAATATTGGCTTCCTGTATAAACCCATCCACAGAAGGGTGCAAAAAACGTAAAAATAAAAAAAAAAAAAAAAAAAGGCAATAAGGGAACTTTTGTATACAGATAGTCGTCAGCAAGAGTAAAGTCGTAATTTTAATGTCACTACGTCTTGTGAATTTCGATGAAAGCTTATAGTCGTAACTGATGGACAAAAACAATAAAAATTTGTTGGCCAAATGAAGATATTAACTATCTTTGAGCAAATATTTATAATTGCCATATCTGTAGATATTTCATATATAAAAATTTTATGATTCATAAAAAAAAATCTATAAAAATATATATTTTAATATTATATTCTGTATTTTTTTGTTTTCCATTTGTATTATTATATAGTTATATTTATCAAATTGTGTATTGTATATATAAATTCTACTTCCAATTAATTGTGTTAGAAATACAATGAGAAACAGCCAAACTGCCTATACGATAATAATAATTATTATTAATTATTTGAACACACTTTGTTACCGTAAACGAATATTTACTACACCAGAAGTATTTAATGTGGTTTATTTTTTATATATGTCCAGAGTTATGATCATATAAACATTAAATTTCCAACTACTCTCAACGTATCAATGTTGAGCTCAATGTCCAGCAAAAAATACCAAAACTTATATATCCTTTTGTTTAAGGACAAAAAAAGATAAAAAGGCTTTTATATTTGTTTTTTTTTTTTGTTATTTTTACACAAATAAAGATATAAAAATATTAGTAAAGTTAGTAAAGTGCATTCATGCAATAATTTTGTTACTGAGTAAATCCTCACTGAGTCCTTCTTATGTATGTTGTAAAAATAAAAAAATAAAAATTCATGATACAAAACTGTTGGATAAATTTTTATATTCATATCATGATACGTTTAACGTATTTATAAATACACTCAGTATATATAGATACACATAATATAATGTTAAGCAAAAAAAATATATAATAAAGTGCGATAAACATATACCATTATATTTATGAATACAATATATATATATATAAGAAAAAAAGAAAAAAAAAAATAGCCCTCTTTTGGTTTATATATATTTAAACGTGATTATGAAATGGACGGTCGTTAAATAATTATTACTTTGAAGCCATTAGTATCTTTTTTATTTTGTTTGTCTTTGTTCTTCCTCATTCGTCTGTATCTTTTGTAAATTTTTTATTTTTTTATTTTTCATATATATAATTTAAAATAAAGAGAAAAAACTATATATAAATATATAAATAAAATGAAATAAAATAAATCAAATAAAAACCAGAAAAAACGACTTGACTCATCCAAGGTCTCATAAATAGTTTGATATTACTCATCTGCTGTTGGAGAATTGTGTATATATGTATATATATAAACGAAAAAACAGAAAAAAAAAATGAAGAACCATGTTGAAGCATTTTTGTTTGCAATTTTGTACCACAAAAATAAAAGATTTTAAGAAGAAAAAAAAAACTGAACAGAAGTGTCAGCTGTAACTTTTATTGGTTATAAAGCTCGTGATATTATGCTGAGATCGAAGTATTGATAGTTTTATATTCTACCATTTTTTTTTGATATTTATTTTTCTTTTCATCGTCATTTATGAAAAAAAAGAAGAAGAAAAAGGCAGCTATATATATATATATAGTTTTTTTTTTCTCATATTTTTCATGAACATGAAAAGTACCGTCCACTTGCGTTTGGTTGAGTAAAATTATAGTGATATTCATGATGGTAGTGTGTACTTGTACTGAGAAAAAATAATATCAACTTTATGAGTGAAGACACAACAAAAAACGAGTCGGTATAGTTGAGATTGGTAAGTAAAGAATCAACGAGTATAGAAGGATAGGTCTTATCAATCTAATACATTTCATATTTTATGGTACGTCAGTGCAGGTATTCGTTCAGATATCTTTACTGCTTTTAGACTGCACCTTGTGTGCTTTTGCATTTATTTTAATATATATATATATATACACTTATTTATCAAACATATATGGACACGTCAAGAAGAAACATGGATGACTATAAAAAAAAAAAAAAATGATGGCAAGCAAGACAATATATATCAACGTAACATGAAACTATCATCAAAACAAGGCTTGGTCAAATATTTAATAATATTTCTATATATTCATTAAATAGTCATCAAATATGATAGAAAATCATAGCTCAAAAATATTGAAAACAAAAAAAGAAAATATAAAGAATTTAACAGAATATAACCCCAAAAAATTTCGATCGAAATAACCAGAAGAGACTCAAAGAATAATGAAAAAAATACTTAACATCAAGCTTAACCCAAATATGCCAAATTGTTTTCATAAATATATACAGTTAACACTGGTACAGATATACTAGAAATGATGATCGTAATACAGTAGATATGTTCCCTAATGTCAATAAAAAGTATTGGACTTTGATGATCACCAACGTATTTACTTATCTCACAGCAAGTTGATAGTCCATTTCAAGTATATCCACCTGACGCCTGTTAACGTTTACTTGCTAGACATGTCTAGATCTCTTGTCCTTTATTTATTTATATACATATCTTGATGTACACATGTATATCCCAAATATACCATACACATGCATCAATTTACTCAAATTGCAGAACCACATTGAAGACAATGCATCATTTGGATTGTAACCCATAGGTGGTCTTTCAAACTATATACAAACTATATATATATATATATATATATATATATTGTAGTTTGAATATGTACATATAAGCTTAATCCATTCTATCCATTTGTCCTTGTGCATGATCATGTTGACAATATATGTCCAATGTATTTTCACGTAATCCAACTGTGATCAGCTTGTCGGTGAGATTCCTCATTCACACCTCCATATGGGTTATCAGTATTAATATTCTCTTGCTCTAATAATAATGATGATGATGATGATATTTATTTTTTTTTAAATATGTTTAACATAAAATAGTGTGTTTAGAAAAATAACATCATGTATTTATTAAATCAATGATGATGATGATGATCATCATCATCATTATCATCATGTAAAACACGATTAAATTTGTTGAAAAAAAAAAAAAATATCAAAGTATATAGTAATCTACTTGAGTATACATCTTGAGATGCATACATCGTTTATCATTTAGTTTCCTTCAGGCGTAATGTGTGTTGCTCTTTAATGTATACTCATTAACAGAGCACGGATGTTGTTTGTTGATTTGATTTGCTATAATTGTTTTAGAGAAATTAAATAATTATCTCTGAAATGTATAGTAGTTGCACTATGTCAATTTTTATATTTAACACTTAATCTTTCTTTTTTTTTTTTTTGTATATAATAATTTATCAAGACGAGTCATTAAAATAAAAAAAAATTATTCAAAGTTACTGTGATCAAGGCTATTGAACTTGACTACTTGCAATTATATTTTTTATTTCATTTAAATGATCACTTTGATGTTATTATTATTTAACATGTTCGTAAAAATTTTAAATGTAAATTTTATGCATATTTCTATTTTTTTTTCTGTACTAACTATTTGTGGTTGTTGTGGTCAATTTATATTTTATAACGTTATTATATATATATATATACATTGATTACTTGGTCTTAATAACACTAAATATATAAAAGACCAAGGATTTATTCTGTATATATTTATTTTTATTTATATTTATATTTATATTTATATTTATTTTCATTGTACTTGTCTTTTTACAAACGCATTTAGTGTATAATTTTTCGATGATAATGATAGTTTGTGTTTATTTCCCGGTGTGGTTGGCCACAAAACTAACCTCACTCTTCTGGACCACAATAAAATAAGCCAACACGCTATTTCTTGGGTTATTTTTTACTTATTTTTCTGTTTTATTGGATTGAAACAATATGGATAAAAAACTTTTATACAATTATAATTAGATATCAGATAAAAATCAAATGAACAAATTAATCTAATAAAAAATGCTCGTTTGATAACATATACGATATCCATTATTTTCTCTGGTTTTTTTTTTTTTTTTGTTTTATATCTCAAAAATATAGATAATTTTTTTGTATAATAAATATACACTACATAAGATTGAAATCGAGCGTCAACATCAGGAAGAACCTTGAGGATCATCTCCGGTCTGTGTCTGTTTTTCGTCGCTCTTTTCACTATCATTCGATGAATATTCGTTGACGCGTGCGATTATTTAACCTTCCCTTGCTCTAAAAAATTTTGTGATAGCTGCCAGCTCTTGACTGTAGAACTACGAAAAAACCGATTCGTTTCTCATGCGCTTCATTTATTTTGAAACGTGTATCCGACCCCCGTGGGTATCAAAAAGTAAGAGCAAAAAAGAAAAACTTTTTAGCACTTGAAGAATACAGAATAGAATGAGAAAGATATGGTATATAGGTATATATATGAATCGCATATTAGAGAAGTTTGAGTAAAATTTTCAAGAATCTTTGGACGCCTCATTTGACACCTTCTATCTTTCTTTAACTCTCAAAAGTATAGCTGATATTCAAACCAAACAACCACGAAGATGGCTTCAATGAGACTGCAGACGATGTCTTTTCAAGTATATATACATGTATATTTATATAATTTTACCAAGCAAATATCTAAATTTCTTCCACGCAATTGTCACTGAGAAATGAAAATTCATTCTATACTGTATATTATCCTTGGAATATCAAAAGTTTTTTGGGGGACATATATACTTCCTTCATTATTGTCAATTTGAAAGATATGAAAAATCAAAAAAATGAAAAAAAATGAAATAAAATAAAATAAAACAAGAACATCAAAGTAAAAAGAAAAATATATATCTGCCTTGCTTTATTCATATTTTTATATTTTTTTTTAATCCAAAAAATATATCCCTATTGTTTTCAATTTGAAAGAATGAAAAATAATCGTACAACATTGAAATCGAGTGCAAAGGGTTTTTGAAGCTAATGGGCCGGAAGTCAATGAGTTGAGTTACAGAAGGTCGTCATCAACTCATCAGAAGAAAAAATATAAAATAATGCAACAGAAATAAATATAAAAAAATATAGTATGTATATATTATATATATACTTTGGCAATACGACAAGTTTTCTTCAATGAAGGTAAGTATAAAATACAAATGCTGACTTTTTTTTTTCCTCATTCTTTTATTTATATTTTATGTACTCTTCATGGATCCCTAACTCTAGATATTTTTTATTTGATATTTTTTTTTATTTGAACTGCATATTTCAAAGCAAGCAAAGGCACTTGTAATTAACGATTACAAAGTATTTCGTTCAGATGATTATCAGTCTACGCCGGATACGTAAAGTTCACCATCCCCCATAACTTCCGGTACTTTGATGTTCGGGCCTTCCCTTGTTTTCTGCCCCATTGTACCGGCCACGATTCTATATATTATCAACTCATTTGTATTATTTTTATCATTTTATTTCTTTATCATTCAGTTATATTTTTATTTCTAGTATCACAATTATAATTTGTTCAATGTATATATACGAATGGCAAAAAATAAAACTGTATATAAAAGAATTTAAAATTTAATTAATTCGCTATTTAATAAATTTACATATATTTATTTTAATATAATTTGTGAAAATAATATATAGGTATATATAAATGTATAAACATATTAAAATTATATTTTTCTCTTTTCTATAGGGGAGTGTCTATAGGCACGGAACCGCAGGCGGTGTAAACCCGCAAGCGGTCTTAAATGACGGTAATATATGGTAATTTATAAAAAACAACGTTTGCGGGATAAAAACGTATTCTTGTTGAGACAAACTTGATCTAGAGTTCGAAAAAATTTTCAAAAATCACAGAATGTTTATTTTTTGATGCTCTACAAGATAGAAAATAAAAAAACACGATAAAGCTTTCTTTAAAAAATTTTTGAACAATGACAACTCGATTTACTTGAATTTTGGTCAATGTGGTCTTTCATACTCGTAAACTGAATTGAGGAAAATTCTCAAAAAATTCATAAATCATTCTTTTTTGATGCTCTACAAGATAGAAAAAAAAAAACACGATAAAGATCTTTTTTTAAAAAATTTTTGAACAATGACAACTCGATTTACTTGAATTTTGGTCAATGTGGTCTTTCATACTCGTAAACTGAATTGAGGAAAATTCTCAAAAAATTCATAAATCATTCTTTTTTGATGCTCTACAAGATAGAAAAAAAAAAACACGATAAAGATCTTTTTTTAAAAAATTTTTGAACAATGACAACTCGATTTACTTGAATTTTGGTCAATGTGGTCTTTCATACTCGTAAACTGAATTGAGGAAAATTCTCAAAAAATTCATAAATCATTCTTTTTTGATGCTCTACAAGATAGAAAAAAAAAAACACGATAAAGATCTTTTTTTAAAAAATTTTTGAACAATGACAACTCGATTTACTTGAATTTTGGTCAATGTGGTCTTTCATACTCGTAAACTGAATTGAGGAAAATTCTCAAAAAATTCATAAATCATTCTTTTTTGATGCTCTACAAGATAGAAAAAAAAAAACACGATAAAGATCTTTTTTTAAAAAATTTTTGAACAATGACAACTCGATTTACTTGAATTTTGGTCAATGTGGTCTTTCATACTCGTAAACTGAATTGAGGAAAATTCTCAAAAAATTCATAAATCATTCTTTTTTGATGCTCTACAAGATAGAAAAAAAAAAACACGATAAAGATCTTTTTTTAAAAAATTTTTGAACAATGACAACTCGATTTACTTGAATTTTGGTCAATGTGGTCTTTCATACTCGTAAACTGAATTGAGGAAAATTCTCAAAAAATTCATAAATCATTCTTTTTTGATGCTCTACAAGATAGAAAAAAAAAAACACGATAAAGATCTTTTTTTAAAAAATTTTTGAACAATGACAACTCGATTTACTTGAATTTTGGTCAATGTGGTCTTTCATACTCGTAAACTGAATTGAGGAAAATTCTCAAAAAATTCATAAATCATTCTTTTTTGATGCTCTACAAGATAGAAAAAAAAAACACGATAAAGATCTTTTTTTAAAAAATTTTTGAACAATGACAACTCGATTTACTTGAATTTTGGTCAATGTGGTCTTTCATACTCGTAAACTGAATTGAGGAAAATTCTCAAAAAATTCATAAATCATTCTTTTTTGATGCTCTACAAGATAGAAAAAAAAAAACACGATAAAGATCTTTTTTTAAAAAATTTTTGAACAATGACAACTCGATTTACTTGAATTTTGGTCAATGTGGTCTTTCATACTCGTAAACTGAATTGAGGAAAATTCTCAAAAAATTCATAAATCATTCTTTTTTGATGCTCTACAAGATAGGAAAAAAAACCCCATAAAGATCTTTTTTTTAAAAATTTTTGAACAATGACAACTCGATTTACTTGAATTTTGGTCAATGTGATCTTTCATACTCGTAAACTGAATTGAGGAAAATTCTCAAAAAATTCATAAATCATTCTTTTTTGATGCTCTACAAGATAGAAAAAAAAAAACACGATAAAGATCTTTTTTTAAAAAATTTTTGAACAATGACAACTCGATTTACTTGAATTTTGGTCAATGTGGTCTTTCATACTCGTAAACTGAATTGAGGAAAATTCTCAAAAAATTCATAAATCATTCTTTTTTGATGCTCTACAAGATAGAAAAAAAAAAACACGATAAAGATCTTTTTTTAAAAAATTTTTGAACAATGACAACTCGATTTACTTGAATTTTGGTCAATGTGGTCTTTCATACTCGTAAACTGAATTGAGGAAAATTCTCAAAAAATTCATAAATCATTCTTTTTTGATGCTCTACAAGATAGAAAAAAAAAAACACGATAAAGATCTTTTTTTAAAAAATTTTTGAACAATGACAACTCGATTTACTTGAATTTTGGTCAATGTGGTCTTTCATACTCGTAAACTGAATTGAGGAAAATTCTCAAAAAATTCATAAATCATTCTTTTTTGATGCTCTACAAGATAGAAAAAAAAAAACACGATAAAGATCTTTTTTTAAAAAATTTTTGAACAATGACAACTCGATTTACTTGAATTTTGGTCAATGTGGTCTTTCATACTCGTAAACTGAATTGAGGAAAATTCTCAAAAAATTCATAAATCATTCTTTTTTGATGCTCTACAAGATAGAAAAAAAAAAACACGATAAAGATCTTTTTTTAAAAAAACGCTATTTCTGGAAAAATGTCCTAACTTGGGGCAACTGGAAGTAGTCGTTTTCAATTTTACGACTCCACGTAGTTCTTATTGGTGTAGACATAGTCAGAGCATATTGTAAAAGTATTTTCTTGATGTTTCTATCGCGTTTAAAAAAATAGAAATAAAAAAAAAAAAAATTATGTCAAAGCCTCTAGGAAATTTTCTACCAATGACAAGTCTATTTATATGAATTTGAGGTGTTTGCACTATCTCGAACTCTTGATCTAGAGTTCGAAAAAATTTTCAAAAATCACAGAATGTTTATTTTTTGATGCTCTACAAGATAGAAAATAAAAAAACACGATAAAGCTTTCTTTAAAAAATTTTTGAACAATGACAAGTCGATTCACTTGAATTTTGGTCAATGTGGTCTTTCATACTCGTAAACTGAATTGAGGAAAATTCTCAAAAAATTCATAAATCATTCTTTTTTGATGCTCTACAAGATAGAAAAAAAAAAACACGATAAAGATCTTTTTTTAAAAAATTTTTGAACAATGACAACTCGATTTACTTGAATTTTGGTCAATGTGGTCTTTCATACTCGTAAACTGAATTGAGGAAAATTCTCAAAAAATTCATAAATCATTCTTTTTTGATGCTCTACAAGATAGAAAAAAAAAAACACGATAAAGATCTTTTTTTAAAAAATTTTTGAACAATGACAACTCGATTTACTTGAATTTTGGTCAATGTGGTCTTTCATACTCGTAAACTGAATTGAGGAAAATTCTCAAAAAATTCATAAATCATTCTTTTTTGATGCTCTACAGGATAGAAAAAAAAAAACACGATAAAGATCTTTTTTTAAAAAAACGCTATTTCTGGAAAAATGTCCTAACTTGGGGCAACTGGAAGTAGTCGTTTTCAATTTTACGACTCCACGTAGTTCTTATTGGTGTAGACATAGTCAGAGCATATTGTAAAAGTATTTTCTTGATGTTTCTATCGCGTTTAAAAAAATAGAAATAAAAAAAAAAGAAATTATGTCAAAGCCTCTAAGAAATTTTCTACCAATGACAAGTCTATTTATATGAATTTGAGGTGTTTGCACTATCTCGAACTCTTGATCTAGAGTTCGAAAAAATTTTCAAAAATCACAGAATGTTTATTTTTTGATGCTCTACAAGATAGAAAATAAAAAAACACGATAAAGCTTTCTTTAAAAAATTTTTGAACAATGACAAGTCGATTCACTTGAATTTTGGTCAATGTGGTCTTTCATACTCGTAAACTGAATTGAGGAAAATTCTCAAAAAATTCATAAATCATTCTTTTTTGATGCTCTACAAGATAGAAAAAAAAAAACACGATAAAGATCTTTTTTTAAAAAATTTTTGAACAATGACAACTCGATTTACTTGAATTTTGGTCAATGTGGTCTTTCATACTCGTAAACTGAATTGAGGAAAATTCTCAAAAAATTCATAAATCATTCTTTTTTGATGCTCTACAAGATAGAAAAAAAAAAACACGATAAAGATCTTTTTTTAAAAAATTTTTGAACAATGACAACTCGATTTACTTGAATTTTGGTCAATGTGGTCTTTCATACTCGTAAACTGAATTGAGGAAAATTCTCAAAAAATTCATAAATCATTCTTTTTTGATGCTCTACAAGATAGAAAAAAAAAAACACGATAAAGATCTTTTTTTAAAAAATTTTTGAACAATGACAACTCGATTTACTTGAATTTTGGTCAATGTGGTCTTTCATACTCGTAAACTGAATTGAGGAAAATTCTCAAAAAATTCATAAATCATTCTTTTTTGATGCTCTACAAGATAGAAAAAAAAAACACGATAAAGATCTTTTTTTAAAAAATTTTTGAACAATGACAACTCGATTTACTTGAATTTTGGTCAATGTGGTCTTTCATACTCGTAAACTGAATTGAGGAAAATTCTCAAAAAATTCATAAATCATTCTTTTTTGATGCTCTACAAGATAGAAAAAAAAAAACACGATAAAGATCTTTTTTTAAAAAATTTTTGAACAATGACAACTCGATTTACTTGAATTTTGGTCAATGTGGTCTTTCATACTCGTAAACTGAATTGAGGAAAATTCTCAAAAAATTCATAAATCATTCTTTTTTGATGCTCTACAAGATAGAAAAAAAAAAACACGATAAAGATCTTTTTTTAAAAAATTTTTGAACAATGACAACTCGATTTACTTGAATTTTGGTCAATGTGGTCTTTCATACTCGTAAACTGAATTGAGGAAAATTCTCAAAAAATTCATAAATCATTCTTTTTTGATGCTCTACAAGATAGAAAAAAAAAAACACGATAAAGATCTTTTTTTAAAAAATTTTTGAACAATGACAACTCGATTTACTTGAATTTTGGTCAATGTGGTCTTTCATACTCGTAAACTGAATTGAGGAAAATTCTCAAAAAATTCATAAATCATTCTTTTTTGATGCTCTACAAGATAGAAAAAAAAAAACACGATAAAGATCTTTTTTTAAAAAATTTTTGAACAATGACAACTCGATTTACTTGAATTTTGGTCAATGTGGTCTTTCATACTCGTAAACTGAATTGAGGAAAATTCTCAAAAAATTCATAAATCATTCTTTTTTGATGCTCTACAAGATAGAAAAAAAAACCCCATAAAGATCTTTTTTTTAAAAAATTTTTGAACAATGACAACTCGATTTACTTGAATTTTGGTCAATGTGATCTTTCATACTCGTAAACTGAATTGAGGAAAATTCTCAAAAAATTCATAAATCATTCTTTTTTGATGCTCTACAAGATAGAAAAAAAAAAACACGATAAAGATCTTTTTTTAAAAAATTTTTGAACAATGACAACTCGATTTACTTGAATTTTGGTCAATGTGGTCTTTCATACTCGTAAACTGAATTGAGGAAAATTCTCAAAAAATTCATAAATCATTCTTTTTTGATGCTCTACAAGATAGAAAAAAAAAAACACGATAAAGATCTTTTTTTAAAAAATTTTTGAACAATGACAACTCGATTTACTTGAATTTTGGTCAATGTGGTCTTTCATACTCGTAAACTGAATTGAGGAAAATTCTCAAAAAATTCATAAATCATTCTTTTTTGATGCTCTACAAGATAGGAAAAAAAACCCCATAAAGATCTTTTTTTTAAAAATTTTTGAACAATGACAACTCGATTTACTTGAATTTTGGTCAATGTGATCTTTCATACTCGTAAACTGAATTGAGGAAAATTCTCAAAAAATTCATAAATCATTCTTTTTTGATGCTCTACAGGATAGAAAAAAAAAAACACGATAAAGATCTTTATTTAAAAAAACGCTATTTCTGGAAAAATGTCCTAACTTGGGGCAACTGGAAGTAGTCGTTTTCAATTTTACGACTCCACGTAGTTCTTATTAGTGTAGACATAGTCAGAGCATATTGTAAAAGTATTTTCTTGATGTTTCTATCGCGTTTAAAAAAATAGAAATAAAAAAAAAAGAAATTATGTCAAAGCCTCTAAGAAATTTTCTACCAATGACAAGTCTATTTATATGAATTTGAGGTGTTTGCACTATCTCGAACTCTTGATCTAGAGTTCGAAAAAATTTTCAAAAATCACAGAATGTTTATTTTTTGATGCTCTACAAGATAGAAAATAAAAAAACACGATAAAGCTTTCTTTAAAAAATTTTTGAACAATGACAAGTCGATTCACTTGAATTTTGGTCAATGTGGTCTTTCATACTCGTAAACTGAATTGAGGAAAATTCTCAAAAAATTCATAAATCATTCTTTTTTGATGCTCTACAAGATAGAAAAAAAAAAACACGATAAAGATCTTTTTTTAAAAAATTTTTGAACAATGACAACTCGATTTACTTGAATTTTGGTCAATGTGGTCTTTCATACTCGTAAACTGAATTGAGGAAAATTCTCAAAAAATTCATAAATCATTCTTTTTTGATGCTCTACAAGATAGAAAAAAAAAAACACGATAAAGATCTTTTTTTAAAAAATTTTTGAACAATGACAACTCGATTTACTTGAATTTTGGTCAATGTGGTCTTTCATACTCGTAAACTGAATTGAGGAAAATTCTCAAAAAATTCATAAATCATTCTTTTTTGATGCTCTACAAGATAGAAAAAAAAAAACACGATAAAGATCTTTTTTTAAAAAATTTTTGAACAATGACAACTCGATTTACTTGAATTTTGGTCAATGTGGTCTTTCATACTCGTAAACTGAATTGAGGAAAATTCTCAAAAAATTCATAAATCATTCTTTTTTGATGCTCTACAAGATAGAAAAAAAAAAACACGATAAAGATCTTTTTTTAAAAAATTTTTGAACAATGACAACTCGATTTACTTGAATTTTGGTCAATGTGGTCTTTCATACTCGTAAACTGAATTGAGGAAAATTCTCAAAAAATTCATAAATCATTCTTTTTTGATGCTCTACAAGATAGAAAAAAAAAAACACGATAAAGATCTTTTTTTAAAAAATTTTTGAACAATGACAACTCGATTTACTTGAATTTTGGTCAATGTGGTCTTTCATACTCGTAAACTGAATTGAGGAAAATTCTCAAAAAATTCATAAATCATTCTTTTTTGATGCTCTACAAGATAGAAAAAAAAAAACACGATAAAGATCTTTTTTTAAAAAAACGCTATTTCTGGAAAAATGTCCTAACTTGGGGCAACTGGAAGTAGTCGTTTTCAATTTTACGACTCCACGTAGTTCTTATTGGTGTAGACATAGTCAGAGCATATTGTAAAAGTATTTTCTTGATGTTTCTATCGCGTTTAAAAAAATAGAAATAAAAAAAAAAAAATTATGTCAAAGCCTCTAAGAAATTTTCTACCAATGACAAGTCTATTTATATGAATTTGAGGTGTTTGCACTATCTCGAACTCTTGATCTAGAGTTCGAAAAAATTTTCAAAAATCACAGAATGTTTATTTTTTGATGCTCTACAAGATAGAAAATAAAAAAACACGATAAAGCTTTCTTTAAAAAATTTTTGAACAATGACAAGTCGATTCACTTGAATTTTGGTCAATGTGGTCTTTCATACTCGTAAACTGAATTGAGGAAAATTCTCAAAAAATTCATAAATCATTCTTTTTTGATGCTCTACAAGATAGAAAAAAAAAAACACGATAAAGATCTTTTTTTAAAAAATTTTTGAACAATGACAACTCGATTTACTTGAATTTTGGTCAATGTGGTCTTTCATACTCGTAAACTGAATTGAGGAAAATTCTCAAAAAATTCATAAATCATTCTTTTTTGATGCTCTACAAGATAGAAAAAAAAAAACACGATAAAGATCTTTTTTTAAAAAATTTTTGAACAATGACAACTCGATTTACTTGAATTTTGGTCAATGTGGTCTTTCATACTCGTAAACTGAATTGAGGAAAATTCTCAAAAAATTCATAAATCATTCTTTTTTGATGCTCTACAGATAGAAAAAAAAAAACACGATAAAGATCTTTTTTTAAAAAAACGCTATTTCTGGAAAAATGTCCTAACTTGGGGCAACTGGAAGTAGTCGTTTTCAATTTTACGACTCCACGTAGTTCTTATTGGTGTAGACATAGTCAGAGCATATTGTAAAAGTATTTTCTTGATGTTTCTATCGCGTTTAAAAAAATAGAAATAAAAAAAAAAGAAATTATGTCAAAGCCTCTAAGAAATTTTCTACCAATGACAAGTCTATTTATATGAATTTGAGGTGTTTGCACTATCTCGAACTCTTGATCTAGAGTTCGAAAAAATTTTCAAAAATCACAGAATGTTTATTTTTTGATGCTCTACAAGATAGAAAATAAAAAAACACGATAAAGCTTTCTTTAAAAAATTTTTGAACAATGACAAGTCGATTCACTTGAATTTTGGTCAATGTGGTCTTTCATACTCGTAAACTGAATTGAGGAAAATTCTCAAAAAATTCATAAATCATTCTTTTTTGATGCTCTACAAGATAGAAAAAAAAACACGATAAAGATTTCTTTAAAAAATTTTTGAACAATGACAAGTCCATTCACTTGAATTTTGGTCAATGTGGTCTTTCATACTCGTAAACTGAATTGAGGAAAATTCTCAAAAAATTCATAAATCATTCTTTTTTGATGCTCTACAAGATAGAAAAAAAAACACGATAAAGATCTTTTTTTAAAAAATTTTTGAACAATGACAAGTCGATTTACTTGAATTTTGGTCAATGTGGTCTTTCATACTCGTAAACTGAATTGAGGAAAATTCTCAAAAAATTCATAAATCATTCTTTTTTGATGCTCTACAAGATAGAAAAAAAAAAACACGATAAAGATCTTTTTTTAAAAAATTTTTGAACAATGACAACTCGATTTACTTGAATTTTGGTCAATGTGGTCTTTCATACTCGTAAACTGAATTGAGGAAAATTCTCAAAAAATTCATAAATCATTCTTTTTTGATGCTCTACAAGATAGAAAAAAAAAAACACGATAAAGATCTTTTTTTAAAAAATTTTTGAACAATGACAACTCGATTTACTTGAATTTTGGTCAATGTGGTCTTTCATACTCGTAAACTGAATTGAGGAAAATTCTCAAAAAATTCATAAATCATTCTTTTTTGATGCTCTACAAGATAGGAAAAAAAACCCCATAAAGATCTTTTTTTTAAAAATTTTTGAACAATGACAACTCGATTTACTTGAATTTTGGTCAATGTGATCTTTCATACTCGTAAACTGAATTGAGGAAAATTCTCAAAAAATTCATAAATCATTCTTTTTTGATGCTCTACAGGATAGAAAAAAAAAAACACGATAAAGATCTTTATTTAAAAAAACGCTATTTCTGGAAAAATGTCCTAACTTGGGGCAACTGGAAGTAGTCGTTTTCAATTTTACGACTCCACGTAGTTCTTATTAGTGTAGACATAGTCAGAGCATATTGTAAAAGTATTTTCTTGATGTTTCTATCGCGTTTAAAAAAATAGAAATAAAAAAAAAAGAAATTATGTCAAAGCCTCTAAGAAATTTTCTACCAATGACAAGTCTATTTATATGAATTTGAGGTGTTTGCACTATCTCGAACTCTTGATCTAGAGTTCGAAAAAATTTTCAAAAATCACAGAATGTTTATTTTTTGATGCTCTACAAGATAGAAAATAAAAAAACACGATAAAGCTTTCTTTAAAAAATTTTTGAACAATGACAAGTCGATTCACTTGAATTTTGGTCAATGTGGTCTTTCATACTCGTAAACTGAATTGAGGAAAATTCTCAAAAAATTCATAAATCATTCTTTTTTGATGCTCTACAAGATAGAAAAAAAAAAACACGATAAAGATCTTTTTTTAAAAAATTTTTGAACAATGACAACTCGATTTACTTGAATTTTGGTCAATGTGGTCTTTCATACTCGTAAACTGAATTGAGGAAAATTCTCAAAAAATTCATAAATCATTCTTTTTTGATGCTCTACAAGATAGAAAAAAAAAAACACGATAAAGATCTTTTTTTAAAAAATTTTTGAACAATGACAACTCGATTTACTTGAATTTTGGTCAATGTGGTCTTTCATACTCGTAAACTGAATTGAGGAAAATTCTCAAAAAATTCATAAATCATTCTTTTTTGATGCTCTACAAGATAGAAAAAAAAAACACGATAAAGATCTTTTTTTAAAAAATTTTTGAACAATGACAACTCGATTTACTTGAATTTTGGTCAATGTGGTCTTTCATACTCGTAAACTGAATTGAGGAAAATTCTCAAAAAATTCATAAATCATTCTTTTTTGATGCTCTACAAGATAGAAAAAAAAACACGATAAAGATCTTTTTTTAAAAAATTTTTGAACAATGACAACTCGATTTACTTGAATTTTGGTCAATGTGGTCTTTCATACTCGTAAACTGAATTGAGGAAAATTCTCAAAAAATTCATAAATCATTCTTTTTTGATGCTCTACAAGATAGAAAAAAAAAAACACGATAAAGATCTTTTTTTAAAAAATTTTTGAACAATGACAACTCGATTTACTTGAATTTTGGTCAATGTGGTCTTTCATACTCGTAAACTGAATTGAGGAAAATTCTCAAAAAATTCATAAATCATTCTTTTTTGATGCTCTACAAGATAGGAAAAAAAACCCCATAAAGATCTTTTTTTTAAAAATTTTTGAACAATGACAACTCGATTTACTTGAATTTTGGTCAATGTGATCTTTCATACTCGTAAACTGAATTGAGGAAAATTCTCAAAAAATTCATAAATCATTCTTTTTTGATGCTCTACAGGATAGAAAAAAAAAAACACGATAAAGATCTTTATTTAAAAAAACGCTATTTCTGGAAAAATGTCCTAACTTGGGGCAACTGGAAGTAGTCGTTTTCAATTTTACGACTCCACGTAGTTCTTATTAGTGTAGACATAGTCAGAGCATATTGTAAAAGTATTTTCTTGATGTTTCTATCGCGTTTAAAAAAATAGAAATAAAAAAAAAAGAAATTATGTCAAAGCCTCTAAGAAATTTTCTACCAATGACAAGTCTATTTATATGAATTTGAGGTGTTTGCACTATCTCGAACTCTTGATCTAGAGTTCGAAAAAATTTTCAAAAATCACAGAATGTTTATTTTTTGATGCTCTACAAGATAGAAAATAAAAAAACACGATAAAGCTTTCTTTAAAAAATTTTTGAACAATGACAAGTCGATTCACTTGAATTTTGGTCAATGTGGTCTTTCATACTCGTAAACTGAATTGAGGAAAATTCTCAAAAAATTCATAAATCATTCTTTTTTGATGCTCTACAAGATAGAAAAAAAAACACGATAAAGATTTCTTTAAAAAATTTTTGAACAATGACAAGTCGATTCACTTGAATTTTGGTCAATGTGGTCTTTCATACTCGTAAACTGAATTGAGGAAAATTCTCAAAAAATTCATAAATCATTCTTTTTTGATGCTCTACAAGATAGAAAAAAAAAAACACGATAAAGATCTTTTTTTAAAAAATTTTTGAACAATGACAACTCGATTTACTTGAATTTTGGTCAATGTGGTCTTTCATACTCGTAAACTGAATTGAGGAAAATTCTCAAAAAATTCATAAATCATTCTTTTTTGATGCTCTACAGGATAGAAAAAAAAAAACACGATAAAGATCTTTTTTAAAAAAACGCTATTTCTGGAAAAATGTCCTAACTTGGGGCAACTGGAAGTAGTCGTTTTCAATTTTACGACTCCACGTAGTTCTTATTAGTGTAGACATAGTCAGAGCATATTGTAAAAGTATTTTCTTGATGTTTCTATCGCGTTTAAAAAAATAGAAATAAAAAAAAAAGAAATTATGTCAAAGCCTCTAAGAAATTTTCTACCAATGACAAGTCTATTTATATGAATTTGAGGTGTTTGCACTATCTCGAACTCTTGATCTAGAGTTCGAAAAAATTTTCAAAAATCACAGAATGTTTATTTTTTGATGCTCTACAAGATAGAAAATAAAAAAACACGATAAAGCTTTCTTTAAAAAATTTTTGAACAATGACAAGTCGATTCACTTGAATTTTGGTCAATGTGGTCTTTCATACTCGTAAACTGAATTGAGGAAAATTCTCAAAAAATTCATAAATCATTCTTTTTTGATGCTCTACAAGATAGAAAAAAAAAAACACGATAAAGATCTTTTTTTAAAAAATTTTTGAACAATGACAACTCGATTTACTTGAATTTTGGTCAATGTGGTCTTTCATACTCGTAAACTGAATTGAGGAAAATTCTCAAAAAATTCATAAATCATTCTTTTTTGATGCTCTACAAGATAGAAAAAAAAAAACACGATAAAGATCTTTTTTTAAAAAATTTTTGAACAATGACAACTCGATTTACTTGAATTTTGGTCAATGTGGTCTTTCATACTCGTAAACTGAATTGAGGAAAATTCTCAAAAAATTCATAAATCATTCTTTTTTGATGCTCTACAAGATAGAAAAAAAAAAACACGATAAAGATCTTTTTTTAAAAAATTTTTGAACAATGACAACTCGATTTACTTGAATTTTGGTCAATGTGGTCTTTCATACTCGTAAACTGAATTGAGGAAAATTCTCAAAAAATTCATAAATCATTCTTTTTTGATGCTCTACAAGATAGGAAAAAAAACCCCATAAAGATCTTTTTTTTAAAAATTTTTGAACAATGACAACTCGATTTACTTGAATTTTGGTCAATGTGATCTTTCATACTCGTAAACTGAATTGAGGAAAATTCTCAAAAAATTCATAAATCATTCTTTTTTGATGCTCTACAGGATAGAAAAAAAAAAACACGATAAAGATCTTTTTTTAAAAAAACGCTATTTCTGGAAAAATGTCCTAACTTGGGGCAACTGGAAGTAGTCGTTTTCAATTTTACGACTCCACGTAGTTCTTATTGGTGTAGACATAGTCAGAGCATATTGTAAAAGTATTTTCTTGATGTTTCTATCGCGTTTAAAAAAATAGAAATAAAAAAAAAAAAAAATTATGTCAAAGCCTCTAAGAAATTTTCTACCAATGACAAGTCTATTTATATGAATTTGAGGTGTTTGCACTATCTCGAACTCTTGATCTAGAGTTCGAAAAAATTTTCAAAAATCACAGAATGTTTATTTTTTGATGCTCTACAAGATAGAAAATAAAAAAACACGATAAAGCTTTCTTTAAAAAATTTTTGAACAATGACAAGTCGATTCACTTGAATTTTGGTCAATGTGGTCTTTCATACTCGTAAACTGAATTGAGGAAAATTCTCAAAAAATTCATAAATCATTCTTTTTTGATGCTCTACAAGATAGAAAAAAAAAAACACGATAAAGATCTTTTTTTAAAAAATTTTTGAACAATGACAACTCGATTTACTTGAATTTTGGTCAATGTGGTCTTTCATACTCGTAAACTGAATTGAGGAAAATTCTCAAAAAATTCATAAATCATTCTTTTTTGATGCTCTACAAGATAGAAAAAAACACGATAAAGATCTTTTTTTAAAAAATTTTTGAACAATGACAACTCGATTTACTTGAATTTTGGTCAATGTGGTCTTTCATACTCGTAAACTGAATTGAGGAAAATTCTCAAAAAATTCATAAATCATTCTTTTTTGATGCTCTACAAGATAGAAAAAAAAAAACACGATAAAGATCTTTTTTTAAAAAATTTTTGAACAATGACAACTCGATTTACTTGAATTTTGGTCAATGTGGTCTTTCATACTCGTAAACTGAATTGAGGAAAATTCTCAAAAAATTCATAAATCATTCTTTTTTGATGCTCTACAGGATAGAAAAAAAAAAACACGATAAAGATCTTTATTTAAAAAAACGCTATTTCTGGAAAAATGTCCTAACTTGGGGCAACTGGAAGTAGTCGTTTTCAATTTTACGACTCCACGTAGTTCTTATTAGTGTAGACATAGTCAGAGCATATTGTAAAAGTATTTTCTTGATGTTTCTATCGCGTTTAAAAAAATAGAAATAAAAAAAAAAGAAATTATGTCAAAGCCTCTAAGAAATTTTCTACCAATGACAAGTCTATTTATATGAATTTGAGGTGTTTGCACTATCTCGAACTCTTGATCTAGAGTTCGAAAAAATTTTCAAAAATCACAGAATGTTTATTTTTTGATGCTCTACAAGATAGAAAATAAAAAAACACGATAAAGCTTTCTTTAAAAAATTTTTGAACAATGACAAGTCGATTCACTTGAATTTTGGTCAATGTGGTCTTTCATACTCGTAAACTGAATTGAGGAAAATTCTCAAAAAATTCATAAATCATTCTTTTTTGATGCTCTACAAGATAGAAAAAAAAACACGATAAAGATTTCTTTAAAAAATTTTTGAACAATGACAAGTCCATTCACTTGAATTTTGGTCAATGTGGTCTTTCATACTCGTAAACTGAATTGAGGAAAATTCTCAAAAAATTCATAAATCATTCTTTTTTGATGCTCTACAAGATAGAAAAAAAAAAACACGATAAAGATCTTTTTTTAAAAAATTTTTGAACAATGACAACTCGATTTACTTGAATTTTGGTCAATGTGGTCTTTCATACTCGTAAACTGAATTGAGGAAAATTCTCAAAAAATTCATAAATCATTCTTTTTTGATGCTCTACAAGATAGAAAAAAAAAAACACGATAAAGATCTTTTTTTAAAAAATTTTTGAACAATGACAACTCGATTTACTTGAATTTTGGTCAATGTGGTCTTTCATACTCGTAAACTGAATTGAGGAAAATTCTCAAAAAATTCATAAATCATTCTTTTTTGATGCTCTACAAGATAGAAAAAAAAAAACACGATAAAGATCTTTTTTTAAAAAAACGCTATTTCTGGAAAAATGTCCTAACTTGGGGCAACTGGAAGTAGTCGTTTTCAATTTTACGACTCCACGTAGTTCTTATTGGTGTAGACATAGTCAGAGCATATTGTAAAAGTATTTTCTTGATGTTTCTATCGCGTTTAAAAAAATAGAAATAAAAAAAAAAAAAAATTATGTCAAAGCCTCTAAGAAATTTTCTACCAATGACAAGTCTATTTATATGAATTTGAGGTGTTTGCACTATCTCGAACTCTTGATCTAGAGTTCGAAAAAATTTTCAAAAATCACAGAATGTTTATTTTTTGATGCTCTACAAGATAGAAAATAAAAAAACACGATAAAGCTTTCTTTAAAAAATTTTTGAACAATGACAAGTCGATTCACTTGAATTTTGGTCAATGTGGTCTTTCATACTCGTAAACTGAATTGAGGAAAATTCTCAAAAAATTCATAAATCATTCTTTTTTGATGCTCTACAAGATAGAAAAAAAAAAACACGATAAAGATCTTTTTTTAAAAAATTTTTGAACAATGACAACTCGATTTACTTGAATTTTGGTCAATGTGGTCTTTCATACTCGTAAACTGAATTGAGGAAAATTCTCAAAAAATTCATAAATCATTCTTTTTTGATGCTCTACAAGATAGAAAAAAAAAACACGATAAAGATCTTTTTTTAAAAAATTTTTGAACAATGACAACTCGATTTACTTGAATTTTGGTCAATGTGGTCTTTCATACTCGTAAACTGAATTGAGGAAAATTCTCAAAAAATTCATAAATCATTCTTTTTTGATGCTCTACAAGATAGAAAAAAAAAAACACGATAAAGATCTTTTTTTAAAAAATTTTTGAACAATGACAACTCGATTTACTTGAATTTTGGTCAATGTGGTCTTTCATACTCGTAAACTGAATTGAGGAAAATTCTCAAAAAATTCATAAATCATTCTTTTTTGATGCTCTACAGGATAGAAAAAAAAAAACACGATAAAGATCTTTATTTAAAAAAACGCTATTTCTGGAAAAATGTCCTAACTTGGGGCAACTGGAAGTAGTCGTTTTCAATTTTACGACTCCACGTAGTTCTTATTAGTGTAGACATAGTCAGAGCATATTGTAAAAGTATTTTCTTGATGTTTCTATCGCGTTTAAAAAAATAGAAATAAAAAAAAAAGAAATTATGTCAAAGCCTCTAAGAAATTTTCTACCAATGACAAGTCTATTTATATGAATTTGAGGTGTTTGCACTATCTCGAACTCTTGATCTAGAGTTCGAAAAAATTTTCAAAAATCACAGAATGTTTATTTTTTGATGCTCTACAAGATAGAAAATAAAAAAACACGATAAAGCTTTCTTTAAAAAATTTTTGAACAATGACAAGTCGATTCACTTGAATTTTGGTCAATGTGGTCTTTCATACTCGTAAACTGAATTGAGGAAAATTCTCAAAAAATTCATAAATCATTCTTTTTTGATGCTCTACAAGATAGAAAAAAAAACACGATAAAGATTTCTTTAAAAAATTTTTGAACAATGACAAGTCCATTCACTTGAATTTTGGTCAATGTGGTCTTTCATACTCGTAAACTGAATTGAGGAAAATTCTCAAAAAATTCATAAATCATTCTTTTTTGATGCTCTACAAGATAGAAAAAAAAAACACGATAAAGATTTTCTTTAAAAAATTTTTGAACAATGACAAGTCGATTTACTTGAATTTTGGTCAATGTGGTCTTTCATACTCGTAAACTGAATTGAGGAAAATTCTCAAAAAATTCATAAATCATTCTTTTTTGATGCTCTACAAGATAGAAAAAAAAAACACGATAAAGATCTTTTTTTAAAAAATTTTTGAACAATGACAACTCGATTTACTTGAATTTTGGTCAATGTGGTCTTTCATACTCGTAAACTGAATTGAGGAAAATTCTCAAAAAATTCATAAATCATTCTTTTTTGATGCTCTACAAGATAGAAAAAAAAAAACACGATAAAGATCTTTCTTTAAAAAATTTTTGAACAATGACAAGTCGATTTACTTGAATTTTGGTCAATGTGGTCTTTCATACTCGTAAACTGAATTGAGGAAAATTCTCAAAAAATTCATAAATCATTCTTTTTTGATGCTCTACAAGATAGAAAAAAAAAAACACGATAAAGATTTTTTAAAAAATTTTTGAACAATGACAACTCGATTTACTTGAATTTTGGTCAATGTGGTCTTTCATACTCGTAAACTGAATTGAGGAAAATTCTCAAAAAATTCATAAATCATTCTTTTTTGATGCTCTACAAGATAGAAAAAAAAAACACGATAAAGATCTTTTTTTAAAAAATTTTTGAACAATGACAACTCGATTTACTTGAATTTTGGTCAATGTGGTCTTTCATACTCGTAAACTGAATTGAGGAAAATTCTCAAAAAATTCATAAATCATTCTTTTTTGATGCTCTACAAGATAGAAAAAAAAAAACACGATAAAGATCTTTTTTTAAAAAAACGCTATTTCTGGAAAAATGTCCTAACTTGGGGCAACTGGAAGTAGTCGTTTTCAATTTTACGACTCCACGTAGTTCTTATTGGTGTAGACATAGTCAGAGCATATTGTAAAAGTATTTTCTTGATGTTTCTATCGCGTTTAAAAAAATAGAAATAAAAAAAAAAGAAATTATGTCAAAGCCTCTAAGAAATTTTCTACCAATGACAAGTCTATTTATATGAATTTGAGGTGTTTGCACTATCTCGAACTCTTGATCTAGAGTTCGAAAAAATTTTCAAAAATCACAGAATGTTTATTTTTTGATGCTCTACAAGATAGAAAATAAAAAAACACGATAAAGCTTTCTTTAAAAAATTTTTGAACAATGACAAGTCGATTCACTTGAATTTTGGTCAATGTGGTCTTTCATACTCGTAAACTGAATTGAGGAAAATTCTCAAAAAATTCATAAATCATTCTTTTTTGATGCTCTACAAGATAGAAAAAAAAAAACACGATAAAGATCTTTTTTTAAAAAATTTTTGAACAATGACAACTCGATTTACTTGAATTTTGGTCAATGTGGTCTTTCATACTCGTAAACTGAATTGAGGAAAATTCTCAAAAAATTCATAAATCATTCTTTTTTGATGCTCTACAAGATAGAAAAAAAAAAACACGATAAAGATCTTTTTTTAAAAAATTTTTGAACAATGACAACTCGATTTACTTGAATTTTGGTCAATGTGGTCTTTCATACTCGTAAACTGAATTGAGGAAAATTCTCAAAAAATTCATAAATCATTCTTTTTTGATGCTCTACAGGATAGAAAAAAAAAAACACGATAAAGATCTTTTTTTAAAAAAACGCTATTTCTGGAAAAATGTCCTAACTTGGGGCAACTGGAAGTAGTCGTTTTCAATTTTACGACTCCACGTAGTTCTTATTGGTGTAGACATAGTCAGAGCATATTGTAAAAGTATTTTCTTGATGTTTCTATCGCGTTTAAAAAAATAGAAATAAAAAAAAAAAAATTATGTCAAAGCCTCTAAGAAATTTTCTACCAATGACAAGTCTATTTATATGAATTTGAGGTGTTTGCACTATCTCGAACTCTTGATCTAGAGTTCGAAAAAATTTTCAAAAATCACAGAATGTTTATTTTTTGATGCTCTACAAGATAGAAAATAAAAAAACACGATAAAGCTTTCTTTAAAAAATTTTTGAACAATGACAAGTCGATTCACTTGAATTTTGGTCAATGTGGTCTTTCATACTCGTAAACTGAATTGAGGAAAATTCTCAAAAAATTCATAAATCATTCTTTTTTGATGCTCTACAAGATAGAAAAAAAAAAACACGATAAAGATCTTTTTTTAAAAAAACGCTATTTCTGGAAAAATGTCCTAACTTGGGGCAACTGGAAGTAGTCGTTTTCAATTTTACGACTCCAGGTAGTTCTTATTGGTGTAGACATAGTCAGAGCATATTGTAAAAGTATTTTCTTGATGTTTCTATCGCGTTTAAAAAAATAGAAATAAAAAAAAAAAAAAATTATGTCAAAGCCTCTAGGAAATTTTCTACCAATGACAAGTCTATTTATATGAATTTGAGGTGTTTGCACTATCTCGAACTCTTGATCTAGAGTTCGAAAAAATTTTCAAAAATCACAGAATGTTTATTTTTTGATGCTCTACAAGATAGAAAATAAAAAAACACGATAAAGCTTTCTTTAAAAAATTTTTGAACAATGACAAGTCGATTCACTTGAATTTTGGTCAATGTGGTCTTTCATACTCGTAAACTGAATTGAGGAAAATTCTCAAAAAATTCATAAATCATTCTTTTTTGATGCTCTACAAGATAGAAAAAAAAAAACACGATAAAGATCTTTTTTTAAAAAAACGCTATTTCTGGAAAAATGTCCTAACTTGGGGCAACTGGAAGTAGTCGTTTTCAATTTTACGACTCCAGGTAGTTCTTATTGGTGTAGACATAGTCAGAGCATATTGTAAAAGTATTTTCTTGATGTTTCTATCGCGTTTAAAAAAATAGAAATAAAAAAAAAAAAAAATTATGTCAAAGCCTCTAGGAAATTTTCTACCAATGACAAGTGAAAGTTTTTTATAAATGACCATATATTACCGTCATTTAAGACCGCTTGCGCGTTTACACCGCCTGCGGTTCCGTGCCTATAGACACTTTCTTTCTATAGCTCATCTCTTGGAGTTTATATCTTGGGCTTGAGTTATTTATTTAACAAAAAACCTAAGTATACTTTGATGCAAAAATAGCAAGCCTAAAAGTAAATACTGAGGTGTGGTTTCTTGCTTATTATTACCATCACAATTTTTTAAATGTCAGAAGCAGAAATATAAGATAATTATAATAATTAAATACTAGTAGTATATGTACATACTAGATATTTATTATAAATTTTATCAATTTTTGTGCGTATGAATATATTTTTTCTTAGTGAATAGGTGTAAACGGTAACTGGATATATTTGTTTACCAAGATTTTGTCTTCCCAAAGATATATATATATATATATAAACATCTGGATTTTAAAATGATTGTTTTTTTTTTTTTTTATAATATAATATACAACCGTTTTACTAGGGTACAGACCAAAAAAAAAAAGAAAGGGTTTGCTTAGATTACAAGATTCATGATTCTATAGCAATGAAATTTTATTTATTTCGCGACCCATACTAGTGTATTTTTGATTTTAGAGTTTGGTATTAAAAATTCTATATGCATTATTTGTATAATATACAACATTAACTGGTTCAAACCAGGGTTAATGACGTGTCAGAATAATAAAGGCCACATCATCATTTAGTATAAAAAAAAGAAAAAAAAAAAAAAAGTATTATAGTGTTGTTGATGTACATAGCATTATATCTCCAAATTTGATGTTTTGCATTCAAGGCAT
>WSYQ01000294.1:0-115975 GCA_011426435.1 Lysiphlebus fabarum | reverse complement strand
ATTGTTTTAATAAATTTTTTAATAAATTTACAAATATTAAAAATTGTTTATAAAAATTATTTCTGAAAAGTTTATTATTCATTGTTAATGAATTATAGATGTCGCACAAGTGTTTAAAATAATAAATAAATAAATAAATAAATAAATAAAATGAGAAAGTGGGAGTTAAGTATATATAGTGGTAGGGATGGATTTATTAGTCTGACATATTGGAAAGATTTTTATATGATTAGTCTGCCACATAATTTTTCTGGACAACATTCTCTTGAATTAAAATTAAAAAAAAAAATGTCTGCTTTTCTTGATTTCCAAGGCTTTCAAGAACCTAATGGATTGTTTGTTTTAAAAGAATTAGCTATTCTACCACTTTGTCCAAGAATTTCTACAATTATAAAAATATTTCAATCACCTTGTGATAGAGTGCACTTAAGCAATGAATATCAGATGACTGTTGCAGACTGTGAAAATAATTATCATGGAATTGCGTGGGAAAGTGGTATTGAAAAGTATGACGAAATGGCATCAATAGTTAATTAAACATTAGGTGGAAAATTTAAATATGTGTTTGTTAAAGGTGAAGATAAGAAAAAATGGTTAATTTTTGTTTTACGATATAATCCAATAACAATATTCAACTTGGAAGACTTGTGTTGTCCAAGCATAAAAATCTTAGAAGATGAGCATCCAGCCATACGTCATGCAAAATCACATCCTCTTTGTGCATCATATAAATGTGCATATGAAAATGCACAAAGATATAAATCTTGGTATATGAAGGCATTCTCAACAAGGGCAAATTTAAAAAAATCTATTGTCCATTTTTGTGCAGTTGAAAATTTAAATGATTTAACAAAAAAAGATATTGCAGCTCTTCCAATAAGTGCAATTGTAAAGTTTGCTGCTCATGAAATTGATAAAGTATGGGAAAAATTATCTGTACAACAACGAACAAATCCCATAATTTCAAAGATGAAGAGATGCCAAAAACATCCTGTTCAAAATGATGCTGATGATGATGTTGGACTTTATTACTATGTTCCAATAAGGGATTGCCAAAAATGCAATGAAATTAAATTAAATTAAAATGTATAATTGTTTATTGAAATAAAATGAATAAAATATTTTTTTATCAACTGAAAATTAATTTTGTCATTGAATTTTATTTTTTTTTTATTCTTTTCTTTAGTACTTTTACATTCGTGCAAGTCCAAACTTGTTGGAAAATAAAAAATGTCTCTTGTGTGTCATGAACGAATGATTTATAATTTCTCAGTAAAAAATTTTCAGAAATATTTAGAAAATATAATTTCAAAGAAAAATTCTCTAAAAAATGTTTGATCTTTAGAAATTTTTCAACAATAATTTATAATTTCTCAGCAAAAAATTTCTAAAGAAAAAAACACAATGAAATTTTAAAATTAATGATTATATTCTAGCTAAAAAAGTTAAAAAACAGCAGGTTATTGCACAAATAAATGATAAATGTCGATTAAAAAAAAATAATTTGCAACTACAAAATAAATTTTAAACTTCTAGGTATTCCCCCACATTTTCAAAACATCAAAGAATTTTTTAGATTTTTAACTCACACCCACTAAACATTTTTTAACCATTTAGAAACGTTAAAAAATATTTAAAAAAAATATCTGCACCAATAGAAAATGTATAATTTGGTGGGAGAGAATTTGCAATAGTATATAAACTGCAGTTTTAGATCTATCAGCATCAGTTTCTTGATCGAATAACACAAGAACAAGACAAATCCAACTTTAAAGTTAAAAGTTTCTTCACGGTCCAATACGTAAGTTATTTTATTTAATATATTTATTCAAATTTAAAGAATGACAATTTTTCTTTTTTATAATAACAAGATGTAAAAATAATATCGATACTTATGAAATTTGTTTTATCTTTTAATGTTTTAGATGAGCGAAATGGCATTTACAAAAACAAGACATCTCCAAAAAGCAAAACATCGCAAATCATTGAAAGATTTGAAAAAAAATGTTGTCTACAAGGTGACCAAACTGCAGAAATTTGTTGGAGGAAAATTTGGTGGTGCAGCAACAGTGGAAATCGACAACAGCTTCTACCTGTACCTGCCCAAAAGATTTGCAGATCTTTTCAATGCAGACGAGAAGGAATTTTCTGAACTGCAAGAAGCTGTAAAAAAAGGCACCTTAATTATGGCATGTAATGGTGTGGACAATCGAGATATAATATTTGATGATAACTGTGTAATAAATGACTGTAATTTCGATGATGAAGTAATGAAATCATAAATAAAGAAACAAAAACAAAGAAATTCAAGTTTTTTTAATTTTATTGAATAAACCTTAATATTTTTTTACATTGTTATTATTATTATTGTCTAGCACTGAAATTAATATTTTCTATTTAAATGTCTACTTATTAAAATTTAATTTTATGTTAGTTTATGTACTATGCCACTTATTGGTTTGTACTGGATTATATTATCATGTAGTATCAAGCAATATGCAGATGTATTTGCTGGAAAATTCCCTTTCGATTCAAATTCTAGACGCACATCAACAGCACCAGTTTTTAGTAGTTCATTCTGCTTGCTACAATCAATTACAATAAATGGAGTTCGGTTGATAAAAAAGTCTTTTGTTAACAAATCAAGCTTTGTTTCATAGTAAGACTCTCCGAAATTTGCATACATGTCATATAAAAGAGAAAATTGATTTTTTTCAATATCAAGATTTAAATTTCCATATGGAAAAATTTGTGAATTAAGAAATAATTTGACATTTGTTATATTACAATGATCAAAATCTGTAATATTCGAGTTCCATACATTTTTTCTATTTGTTTGAAATGCAAGAATCACATAACGAGGTTTTTCTAATTGTGTTGATGTCTTCACTGTCCAAATGTGATGATTTGTTGTTGGTAATATTGGATATTCATACAAATCCCAGCTTCTAAATCCAATTGAAATAACTGGATCTTTTTGTATGTACTTCATCATTTCCATTTTGTTTTTATTAGAAAGACTTACATATGGTACAAGCCATTCGATTTTTGTAATTTTTAAATCAAAATCAACTTCTGCTAGGACTGTATTATCATTTCTAACAATAACATTTTTATCAGAGCGAGAACGTATCATAATAATTTCATGTTTAGCATTGACGATGATTTTTTGATAATCTTCAGCAAAGCCTAGTAGCATTTTTAGTGGCAAACATATATCAAAATATCCAGCCTCATTTGTTAGTTTATGTTCACTTTTATAATTTAACCATCCAGCATTTTCATAATTCATTTTCGAATTTAATGACAAATAATTTTTAATTGTTGATGTAATACCAACATTTTTTGGTTTATCAACTAAAACACCATTTAATTCATAGCGTATTTCCTCAAACAAAAAACACATTGCATTGTGAACCAGTTCAATACCTTCTGGTGCAGTAGCAGCATTTTTTTCACTCAATTTTCCACTTATATGTATGTAACTTTTTGATGGTAGAATGAACAAGTCTTGATTTTGTATAGTTATTCTAATTTCATTACTATTATTGAAGCTTGATGATCCAAATGCTTGATGACTATGATACTCATAGTTGGTTATATCATCATTGAATTGGACTGGTGCGTTGATATCAAGTATATTCTCATCAATCATGTTGATGTGTAAAACAATTCAGACAAGTTATGTTGAACCAAGTGAAATTCCGAGTCCAGAATTTTTTACTTTGAGTCCTAGACTTTTTAGATAAATTATATTCTGTGGTGTTAACCTCTTGAATGCTTGATTCAGACTGACTGGTTGTTTCCATAATGGGATGCTTTTATATCCAAATCCTCGTTTTATAGCACGCGAATTAAAAGCAATACCCATTACTTGCTTTTTACATGTAGTGTTATTGTAATTGTCTCACCTCGAAAATTAATTGGTTTATCGTTTTGATCTACAATTTTTAATTGTAGATAATCAATTGTCTTTCCATTTATTGGCAAATAAATTGGATTTGCTGGTGATTCAATTATTTTATAGCCAGCTGGTACAGCAGGGAAAAAGTTATGTATTGTATGAACTTTTTTATCATTAACATAAGCACCAGTTGTAATATTACACTCTATTCTAATTGTATTTACTTTTATAATATTCACTGGTAAATCAGACACATATATTTGCCCAGCTTCCAATCGTCTTGCTTTAAATCCAAGTAAACTTGATGGTGATCCAGCACATGTAAAATCAATGGTCCTTTCACTTTCAATACACGAATGTAGAGTATTTTTATTATATTTTAACTTAATTTTTTGTGTCTCTAATCCTGCAGCAAGATCATCAATTTCATAACTGCCAATTGGTATTGTAATTACAGTATTTTTCTCAGCACCAAAACATGTAATTTTGTTATTGTCAACATCAATATTCGGTATTGAATTGAATGACAGAAATGAAATAAGTGCTAGTGAATAGCTTTTATCTTTTGATAATTGAATTGGTGGAAAATATTGTGCCTCAAGAGTTGATGAATTGCCAGTTAATGTTAAGGTTATCGTATCGCACATGACCAATGTATGATGAAGACTAATTATTAATTCATTAATTCTTCTCTTTTATAGTATTTCACACAAAAATGCAAGACATAAATGCCCACAATTAAATGTATTCCAATCTTGATAACGTTTATGATTAAAATTGATGCTACCAACATCAAGATAAGTGACGAGTTCTTTGGGAGGTTGTAAATTGCCAAAACTATCAAAATATATTGCTAAATTCTTGTTGAGTTTTTTATATGCAACCTAGTGTGTGCCTGGATTTTTTTTATCATCTAAATTAACAATGCCACACTCTTGATCCCAGCAACCACGTCATTGCCATGTCATTGCGCATATATACTCTTCGAAAATTAGTTATTTTTAATTTTTTTGCAAACTTTAATAAATCCTCGTCTGTCAAAGCTCTCTGAGGTAGCATCAATTGAAGTTTTTTGGAGTTAGATAGAGTCCCATACCACTTTTATGAGGTGCTACATGAAGTCCTTTCCCAATTGCAATTGCTTCCATCATTTTATTATGTCTCGTGCTTTCATTTAATTGAGCTTTATTAGATGCAACATCATTTATTGCTTTAAAAACACCAGATACACCACCAACTAAACCACCTAGTGCTGATACTGCTGTTAGGACTGGTATTAGTAGTAGTAATGCACCACCAATGTGTTTTGCAACTGGTAAAACTCTAGGTAAAATAATGCTACTTTTACCACCACTTTTCTTGACAGCTTCTCTTGCACCTTTTAATGCAGATTTAATTGCAATTTTTGAATCATTAGAATTTTTCATTGCACATTTAGCAGCTTGAACGATTTTTGAAAATGATATTTTTTTTTTTACTACATTAGACTTCTTCTTCTTTGTACCAGTGACAGATGAATTTTTTCTTGATAAATTCCCACCATTTTTGCAATTTTTTTTTTTCATTATAGTTTTTTTTAATGTTTTTTTCTTTTTATTTTTACAATTATTTTTTTTTTTTTATCATGATAGCCCAAACCTAATTTTGTTTTTAACTTCATCGTACCAGATACAAGTGCAGCAGCAGCTCGTTCACTCAGACTTGAGTCTTTAGCAAAAATTCGTTTAGCAGCTTTATTTGCTAAAATTTTATCAGCTACGTGTCTTGCAGTAATATTTTCAGGATTTTTAGAATATGCAATATCGTGCTCTTTGCAAGCTGCATCCAGTGGATTTATTCCAGTATCACCTCGAGCTAAACGTTTTTCTAGTTTGGTTCCTGGACCACAATATGAATAACCAGGAAGATGTAATTCTATTGGTAGTTTATTTATGAGTTTATTAATCAATCCTTTGCCCCTATGCTTTTTATTTCTTTTATTTTTATTTGATGTATGCTCAATCATAGTTGCTATCAGACTGATTTTTTTCTATAAAACGAGTGAATTTATACTAATTTTCATCAGTCTTGTGCATAATGGAGTACAAGAAACAAGCACTGAAGTTACCAGTTATAAACTTTGATATAATTACAGAAAAAAGTGGTGATGGTTTAGTTGAAAAGAAACGTCATGGTGATTTATTACCAAACACAATACGGTGTGCAATTATTGGTGGTAGTAATTGTGGTAAAACTAATGCGTTAATGAGTCTGATTGTCGATCCAAACGGTTTACGTTTTGCAAATATTTATATTTATAGTAAATCATTATATCAACCAAAATACCAATATTTAGAAAGACTATTAGAACCACTTGAAAATATAAATTATTATAAATTTTCAAATAATGAACAAGTAGTACCAGTAGATGATGCAAAACCAAACTCATTGTTTATATTTGATGATGTTGCTACAGAAAACCAACATCCAATCAGAGATTATTTTTCAATGGGTCGACATTGTGCAGTCGATTCATTTTATTTATGTCAATCGTATGCACGAATTCCAAAGCATTTAATACGAGATAATATCAATTTTTTAATTGTGTTTCCATGTGAGGAAACTAATCTTAAACATATTTATCAAGACCATGCAAATATGGATATGGAATACAATAAATTTAGACAAATGTGTATTAATTGCTGAAGAGAAAAGTATTCTTTCTTGTGTATTGACAAAGATCGTGGATTAAATGATGGTAGATATAGGAAAAATTTTGATTGTTTTATAGCTATAAATAGCAATACAATCTGTTAAATTTCATTAGTATACAGTGAAATCTTGTGTGATCAAGATGCCACTAAACCAGCAAGATCTTGTCACTGAAGCAAAATTTTTAAGTGAAATGGAAAAAGTACAAAATGTCATACGAAAAAAATATCAAATGTTAAAAATAGGAAGAGAAAATATTTCAGAGGCTGCAAATGAATATTTACAACCTGTTATCACACCACTTAATAAACTAGTAGATAAAATACCTACTACAGTCAATAAACGAAGGCATAATGATGATCAAACTTATTCAGATGATAATGTACGAATAGCAACAAGTCATAATTATAATAATTATGAAAATAATATTAATGATGTTGATAAAACATTAACAGAATCTTTATATGAAGAAGCAGAAGAGAATTTTGAAAGAGATCATGAACATGAAGATGTAGAAGAAGAAGAAGAAGCAACAGAAGGTGAAAAAGACCATGAAGTTAATGAAATAGTAGACAAATACATTAGTAAAATTAATACAATTGAGTGGGATAATGAATATGGTGTGAAAATAGTAAATTCACAATATAAAATTGGAAACAGTGAAGTTTTATTCCATGATAAAAAGCTAGATGTTGCAAAAAAGACATATACAATAACAGATGGATTGTTAGAATTATTATTCATGAAAAAACCAAATAGAACAAATGTTAATGATATTGATGTGAAAAATTATAGTGAAATTGTATTAGATACTAATGTACATCATAAATATCACAGTCTAAAACAACCAATTAAAAATCCAGCATCACAAAAATTTATTACATTTATATTGCCTCATATAAAAAGTGATCGACAAGGTTCAGGATTTACTTTGCCAACAAGCATGACTATTCAACCGAAAAATTCAATGAGTTTTAATCATGTTTATTCGGATGATCCAAATGAGCTTGTTGATAGATTACGTTTACTACATGCTTCACAAACTGCAGGCAATCCAAGTCACAACAATGAAATAATGTCAATAATTGAAGAATTGAGAGAAGCAAATATTATATATTAAATAAAAAATAAACTAGAGTATCAGTCATTATACAGACATAAGTGAATAATGAGTGATACTAAAAAAGATGTAGTACGAGAGCTTCATGCTCAAGCTCGTAAGAATTTTTTAAGACGCAAAGTTGATATTCGTGATAAGGATGAATGTTGGCAAGCTGATCTCGTAGATATGATTGAATATGCAAATCAAAATTCAGGTTATAAATATATTTTAACAGTGATTGATAATTTTTCAAAATACAGTTGGGCAATTGAACTTAAAAGTAAAACAGGAAAAGAAGTTGCTGCTGCAATGGAAAAAATATTCAAACAAGGACGAGTTTGTAAAAATCTTCATGTTGATCAAGGAACAGAGTTTTATAATACAACTTTTAAAAAAATGCTAAAGAAATACAATGTTCATATGTATTCCACATTCACCCATTTAAAAGCATCTATCATTGAAAGATTTAATAGAACAATCAAGAATAAAATGTGGTTTAAATTCAGCTTACAAGGCAGCTACAAATGGATAAAAATATTAGCAGAATTAATTGAAGAATATAACAATACAAAACATCGAACAATTAAGATGAAGCCTAGTGAAGTTGTTGGTGAAAATATAGAAATTTTGAAACAAACTGTTTATAATGATTTAAATTATTGTCATGTAAAACAAAAATTCAATGTTAATGATAATGTAAGAATCAGCAAGTATAAACACATCTTTGAGAAAGGATACAAACCAAACTGGACAAATGAAATATTTATAATTACAAAAATTAATAGGACTGTTCCTGTAACATATAAATTAAAAGACTATCAAGATAAACCAATTCAAGGTTGTTTTTATAATGAAGAATTACAACGTGTAAAACATTCTGATATTTATCTAATTGAAAAAATAATAAAAAGACGTGGTAATAAAATATATGTAAAATATTTGGGCTTTGATGATAGTCATAATCAATGGATAAATAAAGCAGCAATACAATAATTTTTTTTTAAATTAATTGATTTTTTATTTATTTATTAACCAACAAATCTTAAATTACATAAATTACTATACATTTATCTAGACATTTATTTATACATTTATTTATACAATTATTTATTTATACATTTATTCTATTCTTTTATACATTTTTACTTATTCTATTTCCATTTGAAAATTATTGTTATTAAATTCATTATTATTATAATCATACATATCATTGTTATTTTCAATCGGATACCAGGGCAAGGTATCTGTGCTATTAGCAATCATTTTTCGTTTGTCGTCACCTGAACTTAATGCTAATTTTTTTTGTTTAACTGTAGACACTACATGACGTTTTGATTGTATTAAATTTTGCTCCTGAATAATATTTTCATTATTGTACAAACAATGTTTAAAATCATCAAAAGTAATTGTTTTTAATGCAGCCTTTTTTACACCTTTTGCTTTTGATTGTATTGGATTGTTTTCAACTAATGCTCGAGTAGAATACATTTTAGCTCTTAAACCAAGAAATTCCAACATTATTTTACCACCAAACTCATCTTTCATTAGACCAATTTCTTTATTTTTTAGTTTCATTATACCAAACGGATTCCCTTGTTGATAATTAGATGTATCAAATTTATGAGAATCTCTTTTCATAACTTTATAAACATCATGATCTTTAATACCACATATAAGAGAATCTGTATCAGTATAATATAGCTTTACACAATTTGGGAATACTTTATGCAAATAATTATAAAAAAAATCATAAATATAAATTTTTGATGTGTCTAACACAGTCATGCCAGCATAAATTGGTTTATCAAATAGAACTTTCATTCTACTCATTTCAATAATTGTCATATCACCAATAATATCAGAACCAACATAATTAGGTTTTGCTATTAAAGCCTTGGCACCATAACGACCCTCAGCTTGCGTAACAATTCGCACATCTCTATGTCTACGACAATCTTCCATTAACTTGCCAAAAACAGAATTATTTTGACCCTTAAAATATGCAACTTGAAATTCATTAGTGGCCTTTTTACGCAAATCCTTATTTAAATCAATATATTTTTTTAACCAATCTTTTTGTCTAAATTTTAATACTCGATGAACTTGTGTTAATGTTAATCCCAACTCTAAGTACATTTGTAAATTTCTATAATGAACAATATACTTTTTCTTTGGATAAAATGATGTTAATAATTTTTTAAATTTTGATGCTGGATGGCAAACATGATCTTATTGCACCACCATACATATTGTTAACATCATAATACATTAAATAATATTCTGGTATATTAGGATTAAATGCATCGCCCATATATGGATTATTAGCAATGCCATGACGACTCGAGCACTGTACAAGACCACCCCGAATCCCACTCTCAATAAACAACATCATTTCTGGATCTGTTATTAATTCTAACTCTACTTCTGTGATTTTTAACATTGCTTGCATTGATAATGATGGACTCGTTTAAAAATGTAATGGATCAAGTTGATATGTATTCATTGTACTTTCTCTATAATTTTCAAAAATATCTGCTAATAATAAAATATCTGTTCTTAAATATAAATCTGAATATTCCCCAAGTGTTTTTATTTTAAATGTATTCCAAACTTTGCAGGCATGATCATAATCAGCATCATTAATATCAGAATTATTTAATAAAGAAAAAAAATCAGCTTTGGCTGGTAGTCTTGGCAATTCTAACTTATTAAATCCAGAGACATATTCATATGGAAACACCCCTTTTTTTGTTACTAAATTAAATTCATTTATATCTGAATAAAATTGTTTGGTTATTTTTTTATCACAATCATTTAAATATGATGATAATTTATCAATGCTTGAAGGCATAAATCTAAATGAATCAATAAATCTAAGTTGAATTCTGGTCCCTTTTACATATTTTGTAAATGAAATATATTTTTCACGATTGACTGGGAGCAATTTAATTTTACCGGGAAATCTAGTAGCTAGTTTTACAATTAAATGATGTGAATCATATCCACTCATATTATGACTTACACAATTAATTATACAAGATTCTTGATAATCGATGTTGCATGTTCGATGTGCAGCTCCACGATAAACAGATGTAAAGTGATAATGATCTCGTACCTTTGGATCCTTGATGGTGAATTCCTTCTTGCAAAGATAGCACACTCTGGCACGGTTGAATGAGGCTTCATCTGCTGGTGTCATTGTGATATTTTTGTTAATATCTAATAATCTATTAACATCTTGTGCAATATTATAAAGTTCATCGATAAACCAATCTATACAATTTTCACCACGATTAAGTTGGAATTTGGATAATGAAACATCATATTCACATTTAAAAAAATAACCAACACTGTATGGTACATGATGATGTATTATTTCATTGTTTGTATTACTTGATTCACCAGGTACTTTTTCAACTTTTTTCAACAAGCATTCGATGTCCAAATATATAACAAATGGTACTTTTAATTGATATTTGTAATTTTTAAATTTTAAAATATTATTTGACACTTTTGGCAAAACCATTTTATATTTATTTCTGCTTTCACATGCTTCACGATGATCTATCACAGATTTTTTTAAATTAAAATGACATAAGCATCGATCACAAAAATATGTTTTACCCTTATGTTTCGATAATTGTGATGAGACCAATCTAGATAAATCACGAATCCACACATAATGATATTCATCTGGTTGGTATGGATCAACAGACTCATCATCATCTGAATCTAAATTTTCTTCATCTTCATGATTTTTTCTAATCATCAATAAATGAATTGTTTGTTTAACAAATCTTTTATTAAAATGAAGATTTTTTATTGGCTCTTTGGCTTTATATTTACTTAAATGATATGGTACAATTATTTGCTTTTTACAACCATTCTTTAAAATTTTTATTTTATGATCATCATCACGTTCATATTCTAAACCATAAACAGATATTGACAGATCATTGAGTTTTTCAAATTTATTAATATCTGATAGGGATAATGGATAATCAAATGTATCGTAATTTAATATATTTGTGAATGCATTCTGTTGATATGCTGACTTATATTTAGCTGTTCTTTCAGGGTGTGATTCCCATTGGTACATTCCTGCTAATACAGACCATAAAAAACAATACTGATCATTTATATTTTTCACATTAACAACACTTTTTTTTAATGCAATCCATTTTGGCACTTCAAAAAATGTTGATGCACTACCATTTAATGGAGAATACTCATCTAGGTGAACCTCAAGATCTAAGACTTCATGAAGTGTCCAACCAGAGTCTTTTAACATACACTCTTCACTTTGAGTTTTTATTTTTTCAAATCTTATAGTAATTTCTTCATCTAAATTTGTAGATTGTAGTACTATCACATTACCACTTGAAAAATACTTTGTTTCTATCATTACTTGTTCATTTGTTGTAATTTCATATTTACATGACAAAATTAAATTGAGTTTATATGAATTTTTTTTAGCTAATGCACTTCTCACTTTTTCAATTAATAGTTTTTTACACTCATTTAAGAAGCTATTTATATCAATATGAGCTAAATTTATAATTGCACCTATTGTAATAACACCATTAAATGCACTTGATACATCGCTCCACTTAATACGTTCTTTTTCCACACTTTTTTCATCATCAACTTCATTATCACTATTACTATCAGCAGCATCATAAACACTAACATCAACTATATTTTTTTTGTTTTTTTTATCAATACCAACACCTCTACCACTGATTGTTTTTAAATATTTTATTTTTTCTAATTCTCTTGCTGCAATTTTTTTCTTGTCATGAATAAACTTTTTTGATTAGAAATAAATGTGCAATTTTTCAAAATATTATTGAATTCACTTATTTTTTGATTGAAAATATCTATCGTTTTTTGAATAATTTCGCGATCTCTAACTTTTTTTTTTAACTCTTCACATTTGCTCTCAAAAAATTTACGATGTGCTAGATGAGCAAATATCGTCATTGATTGATCAACTTCTAAATTATCGGCCATTTTTATTATTTGTTTTTTATTTTCTCAAATTTTGAAAATCGTGTAGCCTCAAAGAGATAAATTTTACTACTAAAAAAATTTGATTTTCTATACAGTATATATACTCGAGACAGAATTATTATTATGTTTATTCAACAACTACATTGAAAAATTCAGTTGCTTGTGATCTAAACGTTTGAACAATGGATTTTCAAGAAATGACTTTTGAAAATAAAAAAATAAAAAAAAAAAATAAAAAAAATAGAAAAAATAAAAAAATACATATTTTTTTTTTTTTTTTGCACACCATTGGTGGTTTTGAATATTCCATTGTTGAAATATACGACAATGTAAATGTAAACGAAATATATTTGAAAAATTCGCAGACAATGGGATTAAAAAAAATGATTTTCTTATTTTTCATACACCATTGCTTGTCATTTATCATTAGAAAATTACAAATACTGAGAATGTTTCCTTTTAAGTTTTTGCATTTGAATTTATTTAAAAAAAAATAAAATAAATAATTTTACATCAAATTTTACATTTTTTTTCTTTGATCTCGTGAGAAAAAAAGCTTGATGTCTTTGATTTTTTTTACAGCATGAGCCAAACCTCATGTTGGGAATATTTTTTGTATGTCGATCTGACAATGTTCAATGATTTTTAAAATTTTTGCAAGTGAATTTTTTTTTGGAGAAATGAATAATCTTCACAATATGTGCATTTACTTTGCATAGAAAATGATTTTTTTCTTTGATCTTTCAATAGATTAAAAATTTTTTCATTTATTTTATTTTTTCTTCAAATTTTTACTTGGAAAATTGATGCAAATCATCATTCAAACTGTTAAACATACAATTTAAATCTAAAAATTCGAATGTGTTATGGTGGGAGAGACTATTCCATTTGTATATAAAGCCAAGTTTTTGCAAAATCTAAACATTCAAACAGAAGCTCAAAATGGAAGGATCAACATTTTCAGGATTGGTAAGTTATGAATATTATTTTCATTCAAATAGTAATTTTATTATTTATATTATAACACATCTCTGTGATATATTATTTATATTATAACACATCTCTGTGATATATTATTTATTGTTTGTGTTTAATATATATATATGTTGTTTACAATTATTTCTTATATTTTAGCTCAAATTC
Organism: Lysiphlebus fabarum; assembly: GCA_011426435.1. Lineage (NCBI taxonomy): Eukaryota > Metazoa > Arthropoda > Insecta > Hymenoptera > Braconidae > Lysiphlebus > Lysiphlebus fabarum. The sequence goes on along the minus strand of WSYQ01000294.1, from coordinate 102,122 downwards.
CACACTGATGCCTTGCAGCCAATGCTTGCATTCGAATTACGTTGCCGAGAACGGATGATTGAGAATCGATCTTTCCCATTCCAGAGGCGCAAATCACAATTACGATTAATGGAATATCACACAAATGCAATAGCTGGATTAATAACAGCATCAAGGCTGTATAAAAATTTTTGTATGCTAATGTTTACATTGAAATAAATAATTTAATTGAATTTTGTTTATCAAATATGAATGAATAATAATTTATTTATAATATTACAGGTGGATTCGATTTAAAACATGATCAATATGGCAATATGATCACTGATATTCGTAAGTTTAAAATGAAGCTAAATATTATAATTAGTGTCTTATTATTATTATTATTATAAATATACAATTTTATTCATTTAAATCGATTAGCTGGTACAAATTGGAGAGATCAAGATGATAGACCACTTGCAGCCCATGATGCTCCATACAAAATATCATCCAATGGTAAATTTTATTTAATTTGATTTTATTAATCAATCATACTTCATTGTAATTTTATTTAATATTTTTCTCTCTCTTGAATGTATTACAGGAACATTTCAAATCACGACAACACCACTAGGCAGACCATTAATCGAATATAGTAAGTAAAAATTATAATAAATTTACCAGTTTTAATTTTATAAATATATGTCTTTGTTAATAATTTAATAATAAATTTTTTATAATTTCAGAAATTACGCCTCAACACCATATGTGGGATGGACATCTTGATGGTGTAATATCAGACGAAGAGATGAAAGAAGAAGAAGAAGAAGAAGAAGAAGAAGAAGAAGAAGAAGGAGAAGAAGAAGAAGAAGAAGAAGAAGAAGAAGAAGAAGAAGAAGAAGATGAAGATGAAGATGATGAAGAAATAGTCGAAATTTTTGTTGATAATATTCATGATGATGATGAGGGGATTGGCGAGGAAATAATTGGTGATTAAATTGTAAATGGTTTTGTTTCAATAAAAATTTAGTTAAAAAATATTCCTATGTTTTATCCATTTCCTTTATCCAAAGTTTTTCAATTTTTATTTTAGTAATAAATAATACAATTTTATAAACAATTTTTAAATATTATATAATTTAATAAAAATCAAATTAAAAATAATTTTATGTTTAATTTATTTTATTTTATTTTATTTTATTTCATTTTTTTCAACAATAAACAAACCGACATTTAATAAACAATTTTTGTTAACAATTTTTAATATTGTTTTTAAATTTATGAAAAAATGTAGTATCATGTTATAACAATTTTCAAAACATAATCTTCAGCAATATGTTGATGTGGTCCTGAGCATTAGGCTTTGGACTGCCACCCAGAGGACCCGGGTTCGAATCCAGCTCGGGACAAAAAATTTTTTTTCGAAAAAAAAAAAAAACATGACGTCACAAAAACCGCGAAGTCAGTCATTTGATCGAACAGCGGGGGTCTTTGATATCAAATTGTCCCAGAACCCGCTTTGGTGCACTACTGATAATACAGAGACCAACGAACATATTCCACACAGTGCAGCATACTACGTAAAGTGTAGTTTTGATGACTCATTATCATACTACAGAATGAATCGTGGTGAGAACTGTATTGAATGGTTTATCAAAGAATTGAAAAATCCAGCTCATTATATCGATAATATTATTTCAAATATCATACAAATGGAAAAATTGTCTGTGAGGCAGGAGCAAGAATTTGAAAATGCTACAACTTGCCGTATATGTAAGGAGACTTTTCTGATGTAAGATGTTAAGCATCGTGATCACTGTCACTTCACCAGAAAATACCGTGGTCCTGCTCCTGCATGCAGGTGTAATATTAACTATACCAAGTCTTACACAATACCTGTCGTCATGCACAATTTATCGGGATATGATTCTCATTTTTTAATTCGAGGTCTCTGCAAGACATTTTAGGGTCGAATACACATTTTACCAATAAACAAAGAAAAATATATTTCATTCACGAAAAAAGTGGATAAAACTGTTGTAAAATTGCGATTCATTGACTCATACAGATTTATGCCAAGTCGTATAGATAGATTATCATCTGATTTGAGCAATGACCAAAAAATTATAACACGTAGTGATTGCAATAGAGAATATTTCAATTAATTATGTAGAAAAGGTGTATTTCCCTACGAATATATTGACTCATGAGAAAAATTAAATGAAAAAGCTCTTCCACTGAAAAATGAATTTTTTTCAAAATTGAACAATTCTGACATATCAAACGAAGATTATGAACATGTCAAAAATATTTGGGAAAAATTTAAAATAAAAACATTAGGAGAATATTTTGATTTATATTTGAAAACTGATGTGCTTTTATTGGGAGATATTTTTAAAAATTTTCGTTTGAGTTGTCTATCAACATACAATCTAGATGCACTTCATTATTTCACTGCTCCAGATCTAGCATTTGATGCAATGTTAAAGTATACAGGTGTGAAACTTGAACATTTGACAGACCCAGCAATGCATCTTTTTATTGAGAAAGGAATTAGAGGTGGTGTGGCACAATGCATGAATCGATATGCAAGAGTAAACAATCAATATATGGGTGATAAATATAATCCAGATGAAGAAGAATCATATATCATGTATTTCGATGTAAATAATTTATATGGTTCAGGCATGAGTCAATATCTTCCTTATGGAAACTTTCAGTGGGAAAATAATTTAAATATTGATGTGACAAAATTATCAAATGAATATGAGATTTGATATATTTCAGAGGTTGATCTAGAATATCCAAAAAATGTACATCATTATCATAAAGATTTACCATTATGTCCAGAACATTTCACACTACCAGATTCGAAACAATCAAAATTGATGACGACACTTTATCCGAAAAAAAATTATGTGATACATTATAGAAATTTAAAAATGTATTTAGAATTTGGCATGAAATTAAATAAAATTCATCGAGTATTAAAATTTAAAGAAAGCCCATGGCTGAAAAAATATATAGATTTGAATACTGGTATGCGTCAGCAAGCGACCACTGATTTTGGTAAAATTTTTTTCAAATTAATGAACAACAGCGTGTATGGTAAAACGATGCAAAATGTGAGAAAAGAAAAAGATGTCAAACTGGTGACAAAATGGGAGGATCGCTATGGAGCAAGATCACTGATAGCGAAACCCAATTTTCACAGTTGTTCAATTTATAAAGATGATATTGCAATTATTGAAATGTCAAGAGTTAAAATAATTTTCAATAAACCAATTTATTCAGGGTTTACAATATTAGATCTTTAAAAAATTTGGATTTATGATTTTTACTACAGTTATATTAAAAAAAAATTCAAAGACGATGAAGCCAAAGCACTGTATATGGATACTGATTCATTAATTCTATGGTTTAAAGTGCCTGATATTTATGAAAAAATGAAAGAAAACTTGGAAAGATTTGACACATCAGATTATCCACCAAATAATATTTATGAAATGATTGACTTCTCATGATAGTCAGTATTATAAAATTGTTTTAAAATTATTTGTTTTGACTTTAACGGATGGAAAATATTTACTTTCAACGTCTTTTGAGTGTTTAAAATAACTCAGCAAAATTTAATAAAGATAAAAAATGTTAAAATAAAAATAACAAAATTTTTAAATAAAAATAAATAATTAAAATCTTGCGTTACATCGGGTAAAGTCCAAAATTAAAATTAATATTAAAAAATTTGAAATAAACGTAATCGCGTATGCGAATACGTAACAATATATAAAGAATGCATGTCAGCATATATTTTGTTATATTTTTACGTTTTAAATTATTTTATAAACAAAAAAATAGAAATTTGATACTAATTTGCGCGCGTTCCATTGTTTTATAAATAGAAAAAATTATTAAAATGCAGTCTGCAAAGAGACTTTGATTAGAATGGTTGAATATATTGTTGATGTTCAAGGATTCCGTGATGATAATAACGGATTCATTGTTAAAGAATTTGCAATAGCAAATTTAAATTAAGAAAATGATGTCAAGTGGGTAATTTTTGAACCTCCGTTCGATAAAAGTACATTGTCGTCTGATTGGAAAATCTCTAATAGTCGGTTGACCAGAAATATACATGGACTTTTATGGAATTCTGATCATGTCGATTACATTGAACATAAGAAAGTTATAAATAATAGTCTTGAATCGTCAGTTTATGTATATGCAAAAAGTGATGAGAAAAAAAAATAGCTCAAAAATTTTTTAGAGGGTGAGAAGACTATTATTGATTTAATTGACATGGATTGTCCAGCACTTGATAAATTATCAAATGAGGTGTGTCACAAAATTAGTAATCATTAAAGTGACCATCTCAAAAAAGTAATAAATTCAACATGTGCATTGGATATCGTACTTAAAATACGAGCATGGTTTCAAGCTACCTGGGAATCAGTTTCATCATTGAAGAAATCTGTTCAATTATTTTGTCATCTTGAAAGTCTGGAAAAAATGACAACAGAAGATATTGTAAATTTACCTGAAAGATATATTCTACTTGCACCAAATTCAATAAATCCTGTTTCGAATAAATTACCAGAAAAATTTAAATCAAAAAAAGATTTTCTTCAATATAAACGCTGCATCGAACATTATCAACATCAAGGCGAAAATTCAAATGAATTTGACGGTCCAACACCATTCATAAAAGATTGTAAAATATGTTAAAATAAAATGAAATAAACAAGTGTGTGATAATATATATAGTGAAGGTTATAATAGGATATATATTAATAACAATTCATATAATAAAAGTGTGATTATCCTAATATAAATGATAAACGTCAGTATAATTTATAATTTATAATTTACAAATACAAATAAAAAATTGTTTATACAAAGTGTTTTTTTCAGATTTGTTTGGTTGCTACGTGGTTGTTATACGAAAAAATGTCATACGAATCCACATCTGATGAAGAAACTTCGGAGTTTCGAACTGGTGATAAATATGTGTTATTATATTTTAATATTAAAATTAATATATTATTTTATTTTCCTATGATAAAAACTGGTTTGTTTTTTTTTGTGATATAACAGGTTTTGGTGATGCTATTATGAATATAAAGTCAGTTACAGGACGACCAAGTTGGTTTTTTTCTATTATATTAAATAATAATTTACAAGTGAGAATGCACATTATTTTTTGGGGTAAAAAAGCACAAGTATATGCTGAAATAATAAAAATAAATGAGGTAATTTTTTTTTGTATAATTTTATATTAAAAATTTATTATAATTATAAATACAAAATTTTTTTATTTTAAATTTTAGAAATTAAGGGAGATAATTTGACAACATCAAACCCAAAATTTAGAAATCAAAAAGACAATATTCATGTTTTGGAATATAATTTTCAAGATTCGAGCAAAATTATCAATCATGGTACTTTTGTTCAACAAGAAGCTTCAAACATTGAATATTAACTTATTGAATTTGAAAGATTATTAAGAACAACGAGAAAATATATTGGTATGTTATACTTAATTATTTTAATTATTTTAATTATTTTTCATTTTTTTTTTTTTTTTTGATAAAATAAATAGAAATATTTTGTTACAACCTGCGGTCGTCAACCAAACTTTTTAATTTTTTTTAAACATTAAAAATATTTTAAATAAATAATAAATTCAGTTTAAACTTGCCGCCGTAATGATGCCATTTTTGCACCATTGACGACGACAAGTATTTGGGCCTTAGTTATATTACAAGGGCGCTTGCGAGGCCTCAAATAAATATAGAGGGTGTTCATGACGCACGGAAAAACCCGAGCATCGCCGAGGACTTGCAAGGATTTTTAGTGTGCACCTTGCATCGCTCTCTTTCACCACCAACGTTCAACCGAGTTGCATTGACTTTGTGTCTCCGTCTTATAAGTACAAAATAGCCATTTCGTATCTTTATATTTTTGACACACGTGTTCTGATTTATAAAATTTTATTCAAGATAGAACTTGTTCATTTTATTTGAATAATTAAATATAATTATTTTTATCTTGTAAATTAAATTCACGCGATAATTTTTATATTAATATTTTAATTTAATTATATTTACTTTGATTAAATATAATTAAAACAACTTTATTAAGTCTGTCATACATGTGGTCAACGCAATTTTGCTTAACAGAGGTAACAAGAGAAAAACTAAGTTTTTTAAAATTTAATCTATTGAATTAAATAATTTAAAATTGTAATTAATACATTTAAAATAATTAAAAGTTTGTATCTAAACCATTTAAATAATTGTTCTTAAATTTTGTGAACCAATATCTAAAGTATTTTAATCAGTAAAAATAAATACAAGTAAAATCTCAAACAAATAAAAGTGCTCAACTATATTATTAATAATAATTTTATTGAGATAATAAAATTATTATTCGACCAATTAATCCACGTGCCAACCAACCATCATCCAACTACGTAATAGACGGTGTGACGTCACTGGTGCACCAGGTCCAAATCAACCACGTTTTCACTCCGTTCAAGTGCAATTGTTCATTGATCCAATTATATGATAACCAACCAACAAACGTAAGTAAAAATCAAATTATTATTTTATAGTGTTTTTTTTTATTAAAATCAGTGTCGCAATTAAAGTAATTTCTTACACGCGTTTGTCTCGATAATCAGAGTCAGTGATTTCTTTTACCTTTATCAGTAGAATCAGTGTCCAAAGTTAAAACTAAATTAGAGTCATCTTCAAGAGTAAAATATTAGTGAGTCGTGTCCGCGTGGTTTAACCCTATTAAATTCTATCTTTTCCGTCCGTATTTTCCGCGTGTTTAATCCCTGTCTGGAATATTCCAATTCCAGACTAAAATGAAACACATTTTTATTCAAAAGTATAATTAGTTTATTCGTTATCCTCGCGGTCTATTTTCGGGGGTTTCAAATATACTATTATATAACAATTTATTACTTATAAATACATATATATTTTTTTATAGAAGTCAAAGGTTACATAAAATCAATGTTATTGGTACAAGAAGGTGATAGATTACATAGATATGTTAAATTTTTGATGATAAAGAAAATTTTATAATAGTAAAAATTATTAATTATCTCCAAGAGGATGAACGTTTAAAGATTGGTGTTCCAGTCAAGATGCCTGGAGTAATATACATTGAACGTGGGCATTTATTTTTTCATATTTATAGTAACACCAATATTTCAAGTTGAAGATATCGATCATGTTCCTGTTTTAGAAGAACCTCTGTCTATAACACAAGTGCGCAAAAGTTTCAAACGATTATTTTCTTATCAATCAAAACGACAAAAACTTGATGATAATAATGAAAAAATTAATGAATAAGAAAAATAATATTTTGTATTTACATTAAAAAAATATCTGAATTTATTTATTATAGAATATTGAAATTGAAAATTAAAGTATTAAACATTTCAATAAAAATTATAATATATTATAATATATTTTTAAAAAACAATATAATGAAAATAAAAATTTATAATTTAATTTATAATTTATTTGTTATTCATCGATTTATTAACTTATTATTTATATATATACTAAAAAAAATAATAAAATCTCCTAAGACTTAAAATCATTTGATGCCATATTCCTTTTTTTCAACATTGGCTAATCGTATAATAATTGCAATTTTATTTTTATTTTTATTTCTTAACTATATAACTATATTTTTATTACTTTACTAATTTATAATTAGTTAGTATATGATATTATAAACTTCAATTGTGTCATTGAAATCAAATCGATATTATATAAACATTGAAATTAAAAATAAACATTGTGTCTAAATATAAAGCTTTCAATCTATCTATCACTTACGATAGTATATTTTTAATTTTAAAGCTTTTTTTGAATTGAAGGGAATTGTGTTGTGATTTAATATTTAAAACCATAACACATAATATAACCTCGCTCTCATGTAAAACCTTCATATATAATAATTAATATACAGGGTGAATCAGCCCAGGTAGCATGACTTTCCGTCGGTAATAGTGGTTGTTTTGTTACCTAATTTAAACTTGGCAACACTGTTACTTTCAAAGTTACTAGATAATAATAATGATTATAATAATTCAATTAAATAATAATAATAATAAATAATAATAATAATAATTCGTTCAGAGGTAGCTAAGGAAAAGTGAAACTTCTATCAAACACATAAGCGCTATATCACGCACTAGAATCACTCGCTCGCGTTTCATTAAATTTTTTTGTTACTATGAAATGATAAGAAGTGTTATTTCAATAAAATAAAATAAAATAAAAATTATGTTAATTTATTAATTTTATAATTTTTTTTTCAGGTACTCCGTATAATAAGTAATAGATAATAGATAATAGATAAATGATAATAAAACACATGCCGAAGGCGAGTTATTGGTCTCGTTTAATTAAATAATAAAAGTAATTTTCTTTTTTTAGTAATATATTTTTTTAAATCTAGGAGAATCGATATATTTTTTATAAATCAAGGAGAATAATGTACAACAGTTTATTTGTTTTTACATATTTTTTATTATTTTTTTATATATTGTTGATATTTTTATAATACAGGATTAATAATTGTACTTATATTTTGTATTCTCAATTTGCATCATCACGAGCAATTTGTTCCCATTTTCTACATCTTGCAGCTTTATATGCGTATTGTCATGTATACATTACATGTACAGTTGGTTTTTAATTACAAAATGAAACATGCATCATATATATTTCGAACGAGTTTCCGTACTAAACCACTTATTGGATTATATTCGACAATTATATCATGTAAAATTAAACAACAAGCTGATGTTTGAGCTGATAATTGTGTTGCTGATTCAAATTCAAGTCGAATGTTTACCGGTCCAGACTTTAAAAATTCATTTTGCTTTGAACAATCTATGACAATGACTGGAGCTTCTTCTGAAAAACTTTTTTTTGTGAATATCGGCTGGGGTGTCTCTGTATAATAGTATGCTATTATACAGAGACACTATTGCATGAAATTGAAAAAGCAAGCGATTCTATCAGACGTAAACATAAACTAATTAAATATGGTCGAGTTGAAAACGAGAGAATAACAAGTGAGGTGTTAGGACCTATTACTGAACCACTAAAAAAAATGCTAGCAAATGTATCAAAACGAAAATCGGCACAAAATTCAGATAAAACATTTGAAAAATATGAAGAATTTTTTATAGAAGACGATTAAGAGACCGAAGAAGAAGAATCAATATTAAAAAATGATGATTATACAGACGTTGATATAATAGAGAAATAAAAAAAAATTTGGGAGATGAAGAAACACAATGATAACAAAAAAATAATAAATCCTAATGATAAAAACAACAATACGATGTATACCGTGCAAAAATTTAAAAATAAATTATCATTCGGTAATTCATCAATTAAAATAAAAAATAAACATATTTATGTGGCAGATAAAATTCATCCTGCTATACTTTAGTACTTTTTAAATTATTGTTTAAACCATCACCTAATGCATCTCTTATTCGTAAAATTGATCAAAAAATTTTCATTGAAATTATAAAATTAACAAATGCACATCGTAAAAATTTCAAACCAAAAGGTGCATTTCTGACAAACAGAACACAAAAATATAAAAAATAATATTTCATTGTTGGTCAAGTCTTTACGAAAAAAATAAATAGAAAATAAAAAAGGTTCAGCACTTGTACTACCAAAATACAAAACAATACAAAAAAATAATATGAATTATATTTATTGGGATGATCCAAATGAGCTTGTCAATCGTCTTCAATTACTTGTGGCTTCAGAAAAAGCAGGCAATAATAGTCACTCCAATGAAATCCTTTCAATTATTGAAGAATTAATAGAAGCTGGTATTATAATATAACTCAATTTCCCATGCTCATTCATTAAGTAGACATTGAAGAGAAATAATGTCTAGTGTTGATATATTTGGACGTCAATTGTCAAAAAAACGGAAATATAGCTTAGGTGGGCAAAGAAGAGGACCTCCTGGAGAAGGTTTTAAATTAACAACAGATGGACATTATGATATTGATGGGAAAAAATTGTCATATTGCTGATGCCGAAGACATGAATGATGCTGTCTCAAAAAAAGTTGCATTGTCTATGATTATGAATGAAACTGAAACTCTTTTTTCTGTTATAATGAAATTATTGAAAGACAGTGAAAAACGAAATGCTCGCATCATTAATCAAATGGCAATCAAGTTGGACGCATTGGAAAAAAAAGTCTATAAATGTATAAAACAAAAGAAAAACAAAAAAAAAAACGAAAAAGACAATGATTATATTAAAAGTGTTGTAGCACATGAACTACATAAACCTGCTCGACGATTTTATCCACGTAGACATGTTGACATTAGAGGTCTTGATGAGACATGGCAGTGTGACCTTGTGGATATGAGTGCATATGCTTCTGTGAACGATAATTATAAATTTATACTTACAATTATTGATAATTTTTGTAAATTTGCATTTGCTGTACCAATTAAGACAAAAAGTGCAAAAGATGTCACTGCAGCAATGAAGTCTGTTTTTATCAAAGGTCGATATCCTAAAAAACGTTTACATGTTGACCAAGGAAATGAATTTTACAATAGTGAATTGAAAAATCTCTTAAAAAAATATAATATAAATATGTATTTAACATATAGTAGTTTAAAAGCAAGTATTATTGAGAGATTCAACAGAACGCTAAAAAATAAAATGTGGGAAAGATTCACTTATCAACGCAGTTATAAATGGTTGACTCTACTTCCACAGTTGATCAGAAATTATAATAATACAAAGCACAGAGTTATAAAGATGAAACCAAAAAATGTAAATGGAAACAATGAAAAAGATTTATTGCAAAAAATATATCATAATCAAAATCCAATGTTTTATGTTGCATCGAAGTTGAAGAAAAAATTCAAAATTGGTGATAAAGTACGAATAAGTAAATATAAAAAAAATTTCGAAATAAGCTACACTCCAAATTGGACTACTGAAATTTTCACAATAACAAAATTATTAAATACAATACCTATAACTCACAAAATTGCTGACGATCAAGAAAATGATCTTGAAGGATGTTTTTATGGAGAGAAACTCAGTCCTGTACGATATCTAGATGTATATCTAGTTGAAAAAATTATAAAAAAACGTAAAAATAAAGTACTTGTAAGATAGTTAGGTTTTGATTCTGAACATGATACATGGGAAAATGAATCAGATTTATGAATTATGTATATAGATTAAGACAAAAAAATGTTTGAATAAAAAATTTATAACAAATATTTCAAATGTAATTCATTTATTATATACAGTGTCAATAGGTTTCAACAAATTTTCTAATAATACAACTTGATTATTTTCACCAATTCATTGCAATGTTGAAACTTTTCTTTTGATACCATCCTCCAATTCCAGAAATCTTTTATTATTATGAAAATAATATTTAGCATCTTTTTTTGGTAAAAAAAATGTATATTTATTATTTATTTCGACTGATAGTCTTGCACCAGACTTTCTTTCACAAGAACTTTCAACTTTTGTCACAACATAATAAACATCTTTTTTCAAATCTTTTAATAATTTACAATTTTTTGAAATTCGCTTAGTCTTGGTGTTGATCAGTTTTATTTTATAAATACTATTGTCTAGATAATAAATACATGTGAAGTTAACAACCTTTTTGGATTTTTCTCATTTTATGAGACAATAAACTCACATTTGTTGTATTTTCCTCCCAAAAAAATAACATCTAAAAATCCATCGATTGCGGCTTTTTCAATTTTTGTAAAAAAATCATTATTTTTCATAGACTTGCCGATTCTGCTTGGCAAAAAGACATTGACTTCGTCATTTAATGTGGCAATAACTCCATTGTATTCATTATGGATTTTGTGTAGAGCTGTTACTTTGTACTTTCCATTGACTTCCAACTCTGATATTTTTTTAAGAACCAATTTGGCTTCCATTTTAGAAACATTATTCAATTGTTGTTCCATTTTTATTCGTGCTGTTTTTTTCCACAACCATTTTGAGCAAATAAATACGTATAATATTGTTACGTATTCGCATTTGCGATTACGTTTCTTTTTAAATTTTAACCATTAATTTTTAAGTTTGAAATTTACCGGATGTGACGCGATATTTTAGTTATTTATTTTATTTAAAAATTATATTATTTTTATTTTAACATTTTTATAATTTTCATTTAATTTTGCTGACCTATTTTAATTATTCAAAAAGACGTTGTAAATAAATATTTTACATCCGTTAAAGTCAAGACAAATAATTTTATAATAATTTTATAATGCTGACTACCGTGGGAACAATAACTGGCCATTGGCTAATTATTAGTCCCACTCATAAATTTTAGAAATTAAGAAAATATAAAAAGAATAATTCTAAAGAGAGAACTCACTCTCGTGTTATACTTAAAATTTTCAACATCTAATAAAATAATTAAACACCTAATTAGATTTTAAAAAGTAATATTGAAGTGAAAATTTATTTGTGTTACCTCCCAACTATTCAGTCTTAATTATTCGGGGTGTTTCTTCATATATTTAATTCGTTGTGTCTTGTATTTGATCCATTGACTTCCATCAACGGCGGCTATCCAGACTGACGCGCCCTCAAAACAATTGGATTTTTAAATTACAAGATACATTAATTTTCTACAACCTAATCACATTCCCTCCTAACCCGCTAGCCTGTAGGTAATAGCAAAATAAGAGGATTAAAAATAGTTAAATGTCAGGGTGTTGTTTTTCTATTATTATCAATTTATTATTTAATTATTTCATCATTGTAAATTATTTTTAAATAGTATCGGGGATAAAAATTTAAATATTAAGGCGACATGCAAGACGATTTTGCCTAATCTCGGGTTGCCGCGCGCTCCATCTATAGGTCTCTGGTGACGTCACCAGAGACCTATACTTCGATCAGTAAAACAAATCTATTCGATCGGTAATAGTAATTTGAACTCTAATAATTTTTTCTGTACGTTTCGCACAGTTAGACTGTTATAATAATATGATTATATCATAGAAATAGATTTGACTATTTTTTGAATTTATTTTTCGGCAGTTTACCAAGAAAATTTTAAATTTTCTTTAAGAAATTTTATTTGAGCATTTCAGACGATATTATTAGAATAATAATTTTATTATTATAATAACAAAAAAAAAGCATTTACAATAATGACTAAATGACAATTATTTTATTGCAATAATTAGAATATTATTGTAATAATTACTAAGCTATTATTTTATTTTATTTTTTTTTTTTGTTAGTATTTTACTGACTGTTTTTTTTTCAATTTTATTGAAAATTTTATTTGTGCATTTTGCACATTATTATTATAATTTTTATAAAAAAAAAACAATTTATTATAATTATCAAATGACAATTATTTTATTTATTTTTATTGTCAGTATTTTACTGACTGTTTTTTTGACAATTTTATTGAAAATTTTATTTGTGCATTTTGCACATTATTCTAATTATTATTATTATGAAAAAAAACAATTTATTATAATTACCAAATGACAATTATTTTATTTGTTTTTATTGTCAATATTTTACTGACTGTTTTTTTGACAATATTGCCAAGAGCCAATGACGTTTTTATTTAAGGTTATCTTGTCAGATAAAGACACAGTTTACATATATATGTTTACTTCATGTGACGTCACGTTGGTCGCAGAATTGTGATACAGCCTTTAATGTTTATTAGAATAATTATTTTATGTAATGTTATTTTTATTTAAATGTTTATTTTATTCATTTATTTTATTTGAATGTATTAATTAAAATGATAATTTTATTTATCTATTTTATTTATTTATAATGTTACATTATTTAAATGTTTATTGAAATTTACGTTTTTATTGAAATAATTATTTTATTTATTTATTTTATTTAAATGTTTATTGAAACGATAGTTTTATTTAATGTTATATTATTTAAATAATAGATTTATTTTATGTACTAAGCATAAATATAAATTCATTACCTGATGGATTATTAAATGAATCAACAACTTTAGCACGTTTTTTAATAGTCATTGTACCATTGTACCATGAAAAATAGGTTTGAAAATTTTCCAAAATTTCTAGACTCAAAAAAAAATTTCCGAACTTCGAAAAACTAAGAGTTGAAGCTTCTTCGGTAGTGTCTACTCTATTCACAGTCTAAATTTCAAGAAATTTCGTTCATTAGTTTTCGAGAAAACTGGGTTTGAAATTTTCAAGGTGGTAGTGCAGAATCGTCTTGCATGTTGCCTTAAATAAAAATAGCAACCTGGCACGTAACAATAAATATAAAAAAAATAAAATATATAATAAACTACTAATGTATATTTTTAAATTTCTTACCTTTTATTACAGTCTTGATCTTCGAATGATGAAATTTCACAAAACTTTCTCATTTATATAGGAGTAAAAACAATAAAATAGCAGAAGTATCTTTTAAAATGACACGTAGTAATTCTCACGTGAATTATAAAACAATGGTGTGTGTTTTATCAGCACAAAATAATGCCAGGCAAATAACCTTCGATAGCTCAGTTGGTAGAGCGATGGACTGTAATTTACTTATGAACAAATTCAAAAGTTATCCATCGGTCGCTGGTTCGAACCCGACTCAAAGGAATAGTTTTTTATTCGACAGTATATATCAGAAATATAAAACAAGAATCCTTCATTTACTATTCATCACTTGAAGAGTCAACAAAAAGAAAAAAATGTTTAAACGTAAAAAAAAATCTACTGACAAGTATTCAGAAAAAACTTTTCTGTTGAATGAAGAAAAAAAAAAAAATTTTGATGAACCAAAATTATTGGGAAAAAAAATCAAATAAATTTGTAAATATCAAAGATGAAAAAACTTAAGAAGTACTAAGCATCCATTTAACTTCATAAAGAATTTGTAAAATGATATGAAATAATAAAATGTATTTTTGAAAATTAAAAATTATTGTTTTTTATTTACTCTGTCATATCCTCATCCTTTTCCTATGAATATATTTAAAAAAAAAAATAGATATTGTGAATTTTAAATTTTTTACAGGTCGCTGGTTTGAATCCAGCTCGGAATTTTTTATTTTCCTTATTATTATATTTTATAACATATATTTATTGTATACAGTAAAATATATTGACTTATTGTTTAAAGGTAACAGAAAGGAAGTGGAAAAAAAAAAAAATTCTATTATTTCATATCAATAAAAAAAGATAGAGATTTAGAAGTGCATAGTAAATAAAAATGAATCGCGGCGCATAATTAATATGATGCATCTGGAATGACCGCGTGTGCTTGCTGCCCGTTAGCAGATCATATTTCGTTGTGCATATTTGTTAATACTGTCTTTATTTAAAGATTACTTTCTCATTTTGGAAATAAATAAATTAATATTATTTGAAAAAAATAATATACAATATATATATATTTTCCTTTATTATTTATATTGATAACATAATTTATTCAATTACAGTGGCCCCTGGCCACTCGCCTGTCTAGAACTGTATCAGATACACTACTGAGAGCTAACAAGTCTTGATAAATTTTTAATCCACACAAAGTGATGATTCGAAGATTCAGCTAGTTTTTTTCATTAACTGAATTATTAAAATCATATTTATCATAATCAACAATGTCGGTCTCTTCATTTTCTTATTCTTCTTCTCCTTCTTCTGCTTTATCATGTTGTAGACTCACAAAATTATTTCAAAATCATTTGTTTCAATAATTAAAAGATGAATAGATTCACAATTCCAATTATTATTATTGGATAAATAATATAAATGATTTTTTCTTTACGTTTTTTCCAGTAAACATTCCAGTTGTCATTCGCTTGTAGAACGCAGGATATGTCCAAATTTATCCATTTTTATCTTTTTTCTATAGAATCTGCTCAAATAATATTTTCTGATAATAGTGAAGTGCCAATTCTATGAACTATTGTGGCACCATTTTCTTTTAAATATTCTAACTTTAATTTACAAGAAGTAAACTGTTGTGGAGGTCTTTTTTTTCCTTGATGTTGGAAGACTAGCTAATGATTTATTAAGATCTTAAATATGGCATTGAATTTTACATATCGTATTAGTAATTTTCATATTATTCGGATTTTTTTCCAGTTGACGTAAAAGCTCAGCAAATTTTTGCACATTTGCATCAAAAGTTGGTCCATTGTAGTTATCACTGTAAAAATAAAATAATTCCATTTTTAAAGAAAAAAAATATATTTGATATAATATAATATAAAAATTGAATAAAGTTTTATATGTTTATATGTATAGCAGGCGAGGAGCACTGTGCTATATTGTAAATGCATATAAACACTGTCTGTGAATGTATATTTGTTTTTTGCTTCCTCTCATTAAGTGTATGAGTGAACGCTCGAGCGCTATGGAAAGGACTTTCTTTGGGAAAGGTACGCACCCAAATCGTGCATCCGAATCACTTGCTCGCATTGCATAAAATTTTTTGTTCCTACCCTACGATAAGAAAATAAGAAAAAATTTAAGTCAAAGTCGTTGATTTCGAAGGGGGAGATAAAAGAAAAAATCGCAAAAATTCAAAACGGCGGAGTTTGAAGTATGAACATAGTTGAGCTCAGGTTTTTTTTTTTTTTTTCATTAAGAAAATTGTTTACAACAAGTCGAACTCTATTTCTGAATGAAATTCTTTGGCTTAAGCCATTAAAAAAAAAATACTACTAACATCAGAACGAACTTGGTTTGTACTTTAAACTCCGCCATTTTAAGTTTGTTCGTGATTTCTTTTTCTTTTTTTTTGTTTGTTTTTCAGAACCCTTCAACTTTTTCAAATAATATTTTTTGATTGGAGGCATATGTTCCGAGCAAATTCCATTAAGATATAAAATATGGATTAAAAAAATTGATTTTATCGGAAAATCTTTCGAATAAAAAGTGTCAGTTTCGATGTGAAGTAATTTTTGGTAAAAACAAAAATGTTATATTCCGTTAAAAAAAATTATGTTTATAACGGAAACTCTGTCATTTTTAATTTTTCTTTGTTTTACCAGCTGGTAGTACCCCTCTATCGTCCCCGATCTACCTTTACCCTGGCCTACGTCTGATATCAATGTCTATCAGTTATAATACTTTTTATACCCCTGTGTAGGTGAAGTATATAGGTAAGTTACGTCTATACGCTAAAGAATAAATGAAAGAGGTAATTTTTTAATTGCCTTAATGTAGAAGAAGGATATAGCTAATGTATATAGGCTAAGGAATAGATAAAGGGAGTAATTTTTATTACGCTTGTGTAGGAAAAGGATATAGCTTAATGTGAAAATAGCGAAGTGTAATGTATATTCATTTTTAGCTACTTACATAGATATATTGATATTTAAATTTATACCATTGTTGTTGTTTCAGAATTTTATATTTTTTTTCTAATAGATATTTCTTTCTTATGCATATATTTATACGAGAACATATACTACAAATAGCTGGATAGTCCTGGGACTGGGTAATATGTGACGGGAAAAATTCGAAATTAATTTAAAAAAAACTTAGAAAAAAAAAAAAAAAAAATTGGGCTAAAATAAACTAAGTTCCTTATTGAAAACTTGGTAAACTAGCCCTATTTATAAGAATCGCTACGAACTGTAGAAAAGTCAAAATCAAAGATAATCCTCCACCTTCACAACCATTTTCCGGCGAGAATATCGCAACTCAGGCCCGAGGACCTCGCATTAAGAGTCATGGGTTAACACGGATTATGGCCTTTCGTCATATTCGTAGTGGCTATTTCATTTCAAGTAGTTTCACTAACATATAATAAATATAAAATCTGGACTTACAAAAAGAACTCAATTTATTTTTTTGAACTTTGAAAAAAAAACTTGATTATTTCTCTGGACTTAGAAAAAATTTATTTCTTTGCATTATCTATTCCTTAGCATTTATATCAACTTAGCTGTATTTACCAACCACGCGTGTGTTATAACAAGTTCCCGCATTATCTATTTCTTAGATATAATATTCTTTAGCAATTATATCAACTTAGTTGTAATAAGATTTTTTAGTAGTATACTCATTTTTCAATTCATTGAATAATGTTACAGTCTTCACGTTTTTTCTGTTATTATCTTTTTTTTTTCCCACAGCCATTACCAACCACTAAAAAATAAAAAAATCTCTTTTTTTTGAAAAAATATATATTTTATCTGTTCGTTATCGTGTAATAAAATAAAATTAATAACTATTGATACATTGACTAGCAATTTTTAATGTTTGAGAGATTATTTTTAGTAATTAAAAATATCATGAAGATCGTGCATTAGCGCAAGAAAATAAAACTGTTGGTTTATTGGTTTTACATGTGTATTGTCGTGCTGGTGTATCTTTTATATGCCGTAGTGTGTATAACGGAATATCTCAAAAATATTTCAGCTGCAGCAACGAGATACTGGATAGCGAAAGAAAAAAAACAATCGGTTACTATTTCAGCTAGCTGGATAACTAGGATAGCTAACCAAGCTCATAAGTAGGGCAGGAATCTTTTCGTACACGAGAGTGTAGTATTGTTGTATTATTCGAAATTTTCAAATAAAACAAAATAAAATAGATATTAAGTGATATGTTCATATTGGTATATCGATATCGCTCAGAACTCTCGATAGTAGTTGACCTATGCTTATATGTGTATATGATATACGTGTATCGCATTATTGGTTTCAAGATATAGGTCCGAGAGGGCGTCTATCTACCTATACTTAAAAAAAATATTTTTAGTACCCCAACATCCCAAATTTATTCGCTATACTGTTAAATTATCGTTCGTTGTGTAGAATTTCGTCTATCCATATAGATACACATACTACCGTAATCGAAAAAAAAATGATCGTGAAACGTTGCAATCACGTATACTGAGTTGTGTGCTTTGAAGAATATGACACAGCACGACGAATAAGTGAGAGAGTTACCAGCAGGGTTGTCGGATATAATTGTGATGACAGCTATATGAGCCTTGTAATTAAGAAAAATTTAAGCACCAAAACTTAAATATCTATTGAAATGCACTGGAGAAAAGGTTTTTATATAGGCTTAAAAAATCCGTATTAAAAAGAAGTGAAAAATGATAGTAAAATTAGCGATTTATAATAGATATTTTTTTAGCTACAAGCGTAAGTGTGTGTACCATCCCTATCCCTGTGTGTTAAATTTGTCAACTTTGACATTAATTATCTAAAAAACAAAACTCATTTAAATTTTGAAAAAATTCATCAAAATAGATGATAAATTCAGGCTTTCATTCAAGCCCAAAAAATTAAAAATATAATAACGGGAAATTATCTTTACTTTCGACCTTAATAAATATTCAAGTTTGAAAAACTTGCATCACTGTTTGTCTCTCCTTCGTTGTTTTTCTCTGGAGGAAAGGGGAATCAACACACAGATACGGACATACACAAACATACAATAGGATTTTTTTTATAGTGTGAAATAGCAGTGTTTCACGACGTAAATTTTGAATACTAGCATAGTATTAGTGTATATTAGTATATACACTAATACTACAGTACTCAATATTTCAATCAGTAGCAGCACAAAAATCTTGGGGACCCGGGCATAAAATATAGCTTTTTTAAGCACAAATATTCATTCTACCTTGGGATTGGGAATCAACCTTAATAGTTAGGGAGCCCATCGTGCTTTTACTTACCTCATCGCATCACGAGCTGAAATAGGTTAATTCGACTTGTCTTGGCGAGTACAATAAGCAGTTTCAGTGGCCGACCATTTGGGTGGAAAGACAAGTGGCGGCCAACGGTCAAAGTGGGTGTATGAGGTAAGTAAATTTACCTCATTGCATCACTCGTGGAAATAGGCCCGATCGATTGGTATTGATGCCCTGAACACGAAAATAACAATGGCCGACCATTTGGGTGGAAAGACAAGTGGCGGCCAGCGGTCAAAGTGGGTGTATGAGGTAAGTAAACTTACCTCATTGCATCACTCGTGGAAATAGGCCCGATCGCTTGGTATTGATGCCCTGAATACGAAAATAACAATGGCCGACCATTTGGTCAAAGTGGGCGGCCAACGGTCAAACTGAATTTACCTCATCGCAACACAATTTAAAATAGGTCCAATCGATTGATATTGATGTCCTGAATATAAAAATAATAATGGCCGACCATTTAGGTGGATAATTTTTGATGGCCGACCAAAAAACTTCAAAATTTGAAAAAAAAAATAGTTTTTTGGTCGGCCATCAAAAATTTTCCACCTAAATGGTCGGCCATTATTATTTTTATATTCAGGACATCAATATCAATCGATTGGACCTATTTTAAATCGTGTTGCGATGAGGTAAATTCAGTTTGACCGTTGGCCACCCACTTTGACCGTCAGCCACCACTTTTCTTTCCACCTAAATGGTCGGCCATAGTTATTTTTATATTCAGGGCATCAATACCAATCGATTGGACCTATTTCCACTTTAATGCGATGAGATAAGTTCAGTTTGACCGCTGGCCGCCGCTTGTCTTTCCACCCAAATGGTCGGCCATTGTTATTTTCGTATTCAGGGCATCAATACCAAGCGATCGGGCCTATTTCCACGAGTGATGCAATGAGGTAAGTTTACTTACCTCATACACCCACTTTGACCGCTGGCCGCCACTTGTCTTTCCACCCAAATGGTCGGCCATTGTTATTTTCGTATTCAGGGCATCAATACCAAGCGATCGGGCCTATTTCTACGAGTGATGCGATGAGGTAAATTTTCTTACCTCATACACCCACTTTGACCGCTGGCCGCCACTTGTCTTTCCACCCAAATGGTCGGCCACTGAAACTGCTTATTGTACTCGCCAAGACAAGTCGAATCAACCTATTTCAGCTCGTGATGCGATGAGGTAAGTAAAAGCACGATGGGCTCCCTAACTATAACAGCAAAACGAGTTACATAACAAATCGACTACGACTTTGAATACTTGACGTTTTTTTTTGTACGAAATACTTCATTTTTTGTTTTTTTTTTTTAGTACAATCATCCTACACGTAAAATTCAATACTCTGATTAAATTGAATTTACTGAATTAATCATTTACTTACTGTAATCCATCACTTTTTTTTACGAAAATCAGTTTGTTTTTATTGCTGCTTTACTTTTTTTTCTGTGAGTCATTTTCGTTCTGTTTGCAACACTCATGAATAATAATGTTTGATACAGGAATTCCTGAATATTATACCCACTATTAGAGCTCTAAGCATGCAGTATTTTTTGGCATAGTTCTTACACCTATACATCTCGTAGCATCTACCGTTAATTTTTTTTCAGTTGCTTTTTTTGCATTATAGTACGTTTTTTCAATTAACCGAGAAACATTCTGAGTATATCTTGTGACAACTCTTATTCAATCTTCAGTCTAAGAGTCTCGACTTTTGACTTGAGCGAGGATACTCTTCTTGAAAAAAAAATTGTTGAAACATTGCTATTGATTGAAGCACATTTTTTTTACCATTAAAAAAAATATTTTTTCAAGAATTTTTTCGGTAAGTTTGAAAGAAAAAAGTCTTCCAATATTTTTATTTTTTTTACAGTGATTTACTTATACATGTTCGTTTGTTCGTCAGCGGATTTTGATACTGAACTTTTTACATAAATATTTACAAAAGTTGACCCTGCCATTTCTATTTCAAATGTTGATGTTGAATTCTATAATTATGTTGAATATTTTTTGCTATTGTCTAAGTAAAATATTTGACTGATTACAAGTTCCCATACTGTCAGAAGGGCAGTTTTTCAAATGAAATTTTCCGATTTGTAATTGCTTCAATATAACATATTCGTTTATGAACTTTTTTGGTTATCCAATTATTCATGTCCATCTAAAAATAAATGAATAATTATTGAAAAAAAAATCATCGACTTTATAGGAACTCTTTGTTTAGTTCGATAATGCTGAACCTTTTTTCACAATCTCATTGAAAAATGAAGAACAAATAGTATTTTTACATATATCACTATATTTTATGATTTCAGATACTATTCAGCTCAGTGATTTTAAATTTGAATGATTGACACGGACTTGTTTAAACATTTTGTTCGATACGAAGCATAACTGTCTCAGCAATAATTCGATATTAAGATAAATTTTTCTGATAATTCTTCTGACGTGTTCCTAAAAATTTCACTTGATGATAGCTTTTTATAACAGGCAATTGTTATATCTACTCCGGCTTAATTTAAAATTTTTTTAGAAAAATGACTTGAAGTTATGAGAAAAATTTTTATAACAAAACCCTAGCGAAAATGACGACACCAATCCGACATCAATCCGACAGTCGGTTTGTGCACCGATCTCATACAAAAACGACACAAAACCGACACACGAATATAAATATTTTCAAGTCATAAAAAAAAATAGTAAAAAGCATTAAAAAAATAAAATATTATGTCTAAAAATTTTTAAATATCAATCTTGTGGATTTAGACACATTAGAATTTTTTTAAAATAACTTTTTTTTTCAAAAAAACTCAATTATGTTACAATATTGAAAGTAGGGTTATGTTGTCAGGATCTGTCAGAATTATTTGTACCCGACTGTGAGAATCTTTACAATTCTCACACAATTCCGACACACGTACGACAGTATTGCTTTATTCTCAATTTTTTATTATTAAAAAGCATTTTTTATAATAAAATTGTTTTTTAATATTCAATATTTAATATTGCAATAATTTTAGGCACATTAAATTTTTTTTTTTTTAAATATTTATTTTATTCGAAAATTACAATTTTTTGGTTTTTTTCTATGATTAAGATTTTTTAACATACTTTTTCTTTAAAATAATATACTCAATCTGTTTCCCATGTGTTCGGTACTTTAACAACTCTAATTTTCTTACCACTTATTATAAAAAATGTTTTTTAATATTAAAAAATTGAATATAAAACTATACTGTCGTACGTGTGTCGGAATTGTGTGAGAATTGTAAAGATTCTCACAGTCGGGTACAAATAATTCTGACAGATCCTGACAACATAACCCTACTTTCAATATTGTAACATAATTGAGTTTTTTTGAAAAAAAAAATTATTTTAAAAAAATTCTAATGTGTCTAAATCCACAAGAATAATATTTAAAAATTTTTAGACATAATATTTTATTTTTTTAATGCTTTTTACTATTTTTTTTTATGACTTAAAAATATTTATATTCGTGTGTCGGTTTTGTGTCGTTTTTGTATGAGATCCGTGCACAAACCGACTGTCGTCATTTTCGCTAGGGAAATTTAGTGGTAAAGATGTATTGCATAATAGTAGAACAGAAAAATTCATTTTCTCGAAAATATAAATGGTTTTCGGCATTCTAACTCTTTAAATACCAATTTATAAAAGCTCCTTGATACTCTTATCCAAAAGGAAAAATTTTCTCATCGATTTACCGTATATTCAAAACTAATTTTGTAATAATATTTACTTGGATATATGCACAGAAACTTTTAGAAACTTTTAAAAAACAAATCGTTTTTCTAATTGAATTAATCATCTTTATACAGCAGTCTCTTATATATTGCTTTGGTTGTTTTGTCTACAATGTATATTACCCAATTAAAAAATTATCATCATATAAACTCATAGAAATACATAATATTGCAATGGTAGAAATATATATTTCATAGCACGCTTTCACAGGATAAGTGAGGTGATAGCTTGACTTGTGGTTATGGAATTATTTGAATAAAAGTAAATTTCATAAAACGACCTTTCTGAGGTTCTTTCTTTCGAACAAAAAAAATTTCCATAACGTGTTGGGTTCATTACATTTCTCTACCTTGTTGAACAGAAAAATATTTGACACCGTTAAATAGATAATCCAAAGTGACTTCATAAATGGCTAAAAAAAAATGTCAGCAATATCGAATATCATTTTTTTTTCAAGTATGCTTGAAAATTTGAAATCTATAAATTCTTCTATCCTTAATAGCTATGTTTTCTTCCATTTCAGAGGCTGCTTCCATATTCACTCGATCTACGTCGGTCGTTGTGTTTGATGTACGTTTCGCTGTATACACTCTTGGTTCGATCGTCATACCTACAATTAAAGTACAAAAATTTTTATACTCATAATTTAATTCAAGTCGTCGTAAAAACATAAAGGCTTGTAATGTAACATAATAATCTGGATAAAAGTTGCTTCAGATTAGTAATTTTTTTTCCAATAAAATTGGACTTTAAATCGAGAGAAATTAGTGTATTGTAAAACTAGTATGTGGAGGAGCTAATTCTTACACGATTATTGCCAAATCAATACGAATAACCAGATGTCAAGGACGTGTTGAAAGCGAGTCAAGAATAACCTTTATATGTTACCTTTAAAGTCGTTGAGGAACATTTTTTTTCACGTAAAAGTTAAACATACTGTTTTTTGATACAAGTTTTGTAATAGATGCCATGATGCGCTGATATAGCGCGTAAGGAAAAATTTTTAACCATGAATTAAAAATCATGCGAAAAAGTATTCTTTCACGCATTAAAATTGATTCGTGATGACGTCTATCAAAAACTGAGTGCAAGAAAAAAGGGTTAACTAGAACAAAAATGTCTTCTCGAGTAAAATTCTTTTTTAGTTAGAAACAAGTGTTCTTGGAGCTAATGTAGTAGTAAAATTAAAATGACATTTAATTAATTCGGAATTCAATTTAATATTACTCCACATTTATCCGATTTGAAGGTTGAAGTACACCATATCTTATACCCGAGTGGATACTTGATGACATCTTGATTACGGAAAATTGTTCAAAAAAAATTATTTATTTTAAAAAATATATTTTGATCAAATATTAACCAGGTTTCTTGATCAAGATGTGGTCAGGGAAATTTGATTGAGAAAAATTATTCATTTTAAAAAATATATTTTGGTCAAATATTGACCAGAGTTCTTGATCAAGATGTGGTCAGGATACTTGATGACTCCGTGATCAGGGAAAATTGTTTTAAAAAAATTATATATTTTAAAAAATGTATTTTGATATTTTTTCGATTAAAAATTGACCAGGTTTCTTGATCAAGATGCAATCAGGACACTTGATGACATCTTGATCAGGGAAAATTATTTAAAAAAAATTATATACTTAAAAAAATGTATTTAGATAATTTTTTGATAAAAAATTGGACAGGTTTCTTGATCAAGATGCGGTCAGGATACTTGATGACATCTTGATCAGGGAAAATTGTTTAAAAAAAAATATTTATTTTAAAAAATATATTTTGATCAAATATTGACTAAATTTCTTGATCAAGCTGTCGTCAAGATACTTGATGTCATTTTGATCAGGGGAAATTGTTTTAAGAAAATTATTTATTTTAAAAAATGTATTTTGAAAATTTTTTGATAAAAAATTGACTCGGTTTCTTGATCAAGATACGGTCAGGATACTTGATGACAAATATTTATTCTGATACCAGTATGACCAGGTTGCCGACTGTTTTCCCGAATTACAACTTTTGTGAGAGACCATTTCCCTAATACCGAATTCCCTAATTCAGTTTTCCGAGTTTCAATTTCTCGATGATTTCTACTGAATAACTTTTTCCCCGAATTTAAAATAAAATTATTAATTTTTATTATGATTTCTAAACATTTTTTTTTTTATTTCTGTATTTATTATGAACAAATTAATAAGTAAATTTTGACAGTTTTTTTTCTTTAAATATTTTTTTTTATGAATGAATAAGTAAAATTCGACGATTTTGAATTTTGGTTAGTTAAATTATAAAAAATTCTAAGTTGATTTTTTTCGGTGAAACTAAAATAATTCCCAACGTTTTCATTTATTGAGGATCTGGTAAACCTAAAGCAGCAAAAACTTATCAGGATTGTCGGAAATTACAGGGAAAAGAGTGTTCTGCTCGAGCTATAACTATTTTCGATCCAGTACACGGAGAGAAAAATATGGTAAGTTTTACTATTTTCCTGTAGTACCGGTAGAAGATTTTGGATTTTCAGTATGATATAATATTTTATTTATTTTTGTTTATCACCTTTATAATAAATTTTACTGAAGTATCATAGAATAAATTATGTTGAATCGGATTTGGAAACAAAGTACTTTCAATTATCTTTGTTTTTATTTTTCTAATAAATAAAGACTTGTACACTGAGAAAATTTTTTGATAAAAAAAAGAATTATTCTTGATAGTAGAAATAAGTTCCTTGGCAAGAAGCTTTTTGACAAAAGGAATAGTTCTTTTTTAAAAAAACAGTACTTGTTTTGTAAAAAGAAAAAAAAAAATTATATCGAACGATATATCTGTTTGTTTTGTTCAAGTATCGTTTTGTGTCAAACGATAGATGATTCGCATCAAGAAAAAAACTTTTACTATAAGTGGAAATTTATTTGTGTTACAACCTAACTATTGACTTTTGATTATTCGGGGTGTTTCTTCATATATTAAATTCGTTGTGTCTTGTATTTTATCCATTGACTTTCGGCGGCTATCCAGACTGACGCGCCCTCAAAACAATTGGATTTTTAAACTACAAGGTACATTTATTTTCTACAACCTAATCACATTCCCTCCTAACCCGCTAGCCTGTAGGTAATAGCAAAATAAGAGGATTAAAAATAGTTAAATGTCAGGGTGTTGTTTTTATTTAAATAATTTAATGTTTTAATATCGGGATCTATTCTAAAATATATTCGGATAAATTGTTAATTATTTATTTATTTAAAATCATTTTATAATCTTAATATTTAATAAAAATAGCAACCTGGCACGTAACACTACAAAAAGTTATATGTCAGGTTATTGCTATTAATTATTATTTGTTCAAAATCAAGATGACAAATAAAAATATATTATTAAAATTATTATTATATTAACAATTAATTTAATTGATATTGCTAATAAAAAAAGTCCCTTTCTACTTATATATAGAACTTAACTCTGGAACAACGTCGTTCTGACATCGAATAGCGTCACCCTTCAACGTCAAACTGAGCGAGAACTTCGGAAATCGAGTGCTGTTCGCCGTCGAATGAATATTAGATTTCTACCTGAGAATCGACGACAGACAGACACTTGTTAAAATAATAATGATATTAATACAATTCAAAAATTATCAAAGATATGAAAACAGTATACTTTTTAATATGCACATTATGAAAACTAAAGATTCTTAAGTTTTCTTAACTAATGATTCTGGACCGATGTATATTTCCATAAATTCTGTATTTTAAGAGAAAGTATATAACATGATGAAACAGGTTAAAACTTGTTTAAACTTTAAAAAATGCAATCAATCAATCACTTATTCTAAGAAAAACTTTCTCATAGTCAGGTAATTTTTCGTTAAGGAAAATACAATAGAAAAAAATCTCATTTTAGAACAAGTTTTGATTTGAATGGATTATTTTCCACAAAAGAATTTTTGTTCAATCAGTGGGTTGCAAATTTTTAGAATTAGAAAATATTAAATTCTTAACCTTATGGTTATTCTTATTACCATTATTAATTGAGGAATACAATAATACAAAACATCGTACAATTTAAATGAAACCAGTTGAAGTTATTGGAGAAAATATAAAAATTCTAAAACAGACTGTATTTAATAGCTTAAATTAATGTAATGTGAAAATAAAATTTAAAATAAATCAACATGTTAGAATAAGTAAATAAAAACGTGTTTTTAAGAAAGGGTATAAGCCGAATTGGACAAATAAAATATTTACAATGACAGCAATTAATAAAACATCACCAGTGACATACAAACTTGAAGACTATCAAAGAAACCCTATTCAAGGATGTTTTCATACTGAAGAGCTACAAAAAGTTCGTCATCCGGATATTTATTTAATAGAAAATGTTTTAAAAAAACGAGGAAATAAAATATATGTAAAATATCTTGGATTCGATAATAGTCATAATCAATGGATCAATAAATCAGATTTTTGAATTAAAAAATGTGTTTCCTTTTTTATTTACATTTTATACATAATCTACATAATATACATAATTTACATAATATACATTATTAACATAAATATTTTTATACTTAAACTAGTTTTGATTTGAACATACTTTGACTAAAACATCTCTGTTCTACATGTTTATAACCCCAAGGCGAAGTAATACTTGACTTTATCTCCATATTTTGCACAGTAAAAAAAAGTTGGTAAATTTAACAAATTCAGTTTGTTAATTTAGGTCCACCAACAAAACGTTTGTTAATCAAACAAACATTTTATTTGTTAAATAAGGTCTACCAACAACTGTTTGTTAATTTTACAAATTTTTGTATGTAAAATGAAATTTACAAACAGCTGTTTGTTAATTTTACAAATTTTTGTTTGTAAAATGAAATTTACAAACAGCTGTTTGTTAATTTAACAAATACTTTTTGTTGAATTTTTTTTTTTTTGTACAAGCAAAAAAATTAATGTATATTTATTTGTATATTTTTTTGTATTCGTGTGCATTCGTCTTCATAATTTTGCGCATGCGTGTTCCACGCTATAGTTACGGGCGGGAGTTTCAAATATTCTTTTTATTTTTACATTAAATTTGTTGTTTTATTTTTACATTATGTTACGAGTTAGTTTAACAAAAAAAAATTTGTAAAATTAACAAACGGAGTTTGTAAAACCATTTTACAAATTTTTTGTTTGTAAAATTAACAAATAAAATTTGTCAAAAGATTTTACAAATTTTTTTTTGTTAAATTAACAAACAAAAATTTAACAAACGACTGAAGTCTACGAATTACAAACGAATTACCAACTTTTTTTTACTGTGTGGTTTTATAAAGTTTTAATGGAAATCATACATGTATGTCTTCAAAATTTCTAATATAGAAAACCCAAGATTAATTGGTTTATCAAAAACTATACTTGCTGGTTTCATTTCAATTATCACAAGATCATCAATAATTAAGTGGCTATAAAAGTTTGGTTTTGATATATAGAATCTTGCTCCACCTTTCCCACTATATTTATTTATGGATTTTTTTGATTTACGAGTTCTCACAGACTCTATAGTTTTACCATAAATTGCATTAATAAATAATTTTCCAAGATATTTTTCAAATGCACTACAAAGTATACTGTTGTAAATTTCTATAATGAACGACATAATTTTTTTTATTATCTAATGTTGCTAATAATTTTTAAGTTATACTTGATGTAAATGTGACAGATAATCTTAATCAACTTCAACTTAATCAATCCACATCTTGAATTATCATCAATTGAATTTAATATTGATATATCAAAGTTATCAATCCATTCAAATTTAAAAAGTTGGAAGGCATTCCCGCATCGCAGCTGCATACATATTATTCAAATCAAAGTACATAAAAAATGTACCTTCTTCAGGATTATGTTCATTTTCTATACACCGTGTTTGATAATGATAGGATATGCGGAAGTGTACTTGCAGGAAAAAATACGCTGATTACGGGAAAAATGCGGAAAAAATTCAAAAGTCAATATTATGGGTGGGAGGGGGGTGGGTTTCACGGGTTTTTTTGTTTAATATTTTTTTGTTTATGAAATTCTGTATAAATTACCTTCCTGATTAAGAAAAATATATTGAAAAAATTTTAGGACAAAATCTTGAGGAAGTGGAGTGGGTGGTTTTTGTTAATTTTTGGTTTTAATTTTTTTGTATTATTTAATATGATTTCAATGAACTCTTGGACTACAAAAAAAAATATAAAAAATTTTCAGGAAGCAAACTTAAGGGGGTGGAGCGGGTGGTTTTCGTTTTTGTGTTTTTTTTTATTTTTAAAATTATCAACGGGCGATGAATGTCCTCGTCTAAGTACTAATGACGAATGACCTTGATAAAGTACCGGAAAATGTCTTGGACATGTCTTTGACCGGGACAGTTTTCGGTACTTTGTCTGGGTCAATTTCCGGTACTTTGTCAAGGTCATTCGCCGGTACTTTGAAAGGGACATTTTCCCGTACTTTGTTCAGATCATTTTCTGGTACTTTAACCAGGACATTTTCTGGTACTTTGACCGGGACATTTTCCTGAACTTTGTCCAGGTCATTTTCCGGTACTTTGACCAGGACATTGACCAGGACAAAGTACCGGTCAATGACCTGGACAGAGTACCGGTAAATGACCCGGATAAAAAACCAGAAAATGTCCTGGTCAAAGTACTGGAAAATGACCTGGACAAAGTTCAGGAAAATGTCCCGGTCAAAGTACCAGAAAATGTCCTGGTCAAAGTACCAGAAAATTCAATTTTCTTAATTATTTATTTTTATTTTTTTGTTTTATTAGAAAAATTATATTTACATTCATTTGATATTTGATAGACAATTAACATGAATGAATTGCAACTGATTAAATGATAAATAAATATTGTTTTAACAAATTATTAATTTATAAAAAAGCTATTAATGCAAATGCTATTTAAATATTTCAGACAACACTGTTATTCAATTTTATTTTATGAAATTATTAATGCAAGTACATGTATTTCTTTGCCAAATTCCAATTGAAATTTAGCGAGGATTCCTGAGACCGTTAAAAAACTTCTTGACACAAACATTGAAATCATTTTGAGTGATGACTGGTGTATTTACCTGCAAAAATTCTATCGAAAGTTTTTTTAATTATTATTAAATTTTTATCATAATTATGATTACTATTATTATAAAAGTACAAATGAAATAATTTAATTACTCAAAATTGCGCGAATAACAGGCTGTGGAACTGGGTTAAATCCGTTCCTACCTGTCAAAGTCATCGTTCTTAGCTGTTCTACTCCAACTAGTGCTTTTAATAATCTACGAATAACTTTTTTTGGCTTGTTCAGCCATCTTTCTTCTATATCGAGAAGGTCAATATTTTGTATAGTTAATCCTTCTTTCATAAAAATGTTCAAATTATTTTTATTATTTTCATCATGTCCTTCTACTTGTCCTTCACCTTGTGCTTGTTCTACAATTTGTCCTGTTTCTTCATAATTTGTCAGATTCTGTCCGGCTTGCACCTCTTTTTTCACCTCTTCCTGCACCTCTTCATATAACTGTTCTACATTTTCTTCATAAAGTCTTTCTTGCACCTGTACTTCTTCTTGTACTTCTTTTTCTACCTCTTTCTGCACCTCTTCATCTAACTTCTCTTGTACATTTTCTTCATGATGTTCTTGCACCTGTATCTCCTTCTGTACCTCTTCTTGTACTTCTTCATCTAACTTTTCTTGTACATTTTCTTCATAAAGTCTTTCTTGCACCTGTACTTCTTTTTGTCCCTCTTTTTCTATCTCTTTCTGCACCTCTTCATCTATCTGTTCTTGTACATTTTTATCATGATGTCCTTCCTGCACCTGTACCTCTTCTTGGACCTCTTCCTGCATCTCGTCATCTAACTTTTCTTGTACATTTTCTTTATGCTGTTCTTGTTCACCTGCTTGAATCTGTTCTAATTGTTGATGTGGCTGGTATCCTATTATCAAGCCATTTGAATCAACCTCTAGTGCATCCAGCCATGCTTTATTTTCTATGGAATAATGTTCATTTATTGAGTATTATTCTGTTAATTTTTAGTATTTTCTAATAAGTAATTGGATGTATTATACAAAAAAAAATCGAATTACACTTATTACTTTTTTTCTTTTATTGTATCCTCCATTTATTTTAATGTAAAAATTACTATTTTGTTTGAAAAAAACTATTTTCATTTAATAAAAAAAATTATCCTATTCCGATAATCAAAATTTTTGACATTTTAAACTTTTTTTCGATGAAAATAGAAAAAAAAAAGTATAATAAATTTATGAGGGTATATATAAATACATCAATTAATTGTGTCTAAGTTTATAAAACTAAGGTTATTTAAAAAAGTTATATCTATAAATAAATTATAAAAAAATAATACCTCTAAAATTTTCTTTCAACTACCAACAAATTATTTGATAAAAATTAAATTATATTATGAAAACTTACCATTTGTTGCAAGAATTCTAGCTTGGTAGAATCTATTTCCATACTGGATCATTAATTTACCAAAAATATCTTTGGTTATAAGCTCAGATTTATCAAGAACAGTCGTAGAACGAGAATTTACCCAAAAAATTAGATTATACATAATTAATAAAATTATTGTATTTTACTGATTTTACGTTATTTTTTTTATTTCAAATTATTTTTTATTTCAAATTATTTTTTATTTCAAATTATTTTTTATTTCAAATTACGTTTTTTATTTTATATCAAATCTAATTCAAATTGAACTAAATGTCAACATATAATGTGAAGTTATGTCATAAACTAACATGAGTTTTTTTTTTGTTTTTTTTGAAGTAATGATTATTATTTATTTAAAAAATTAAAACAAAAAAAAAACAAATCACTATAAAGTATAAAATTGTTTAAATTTATTTGTTCGTTTGTGAAAATTTAAATATAAATGATTTATTTCTTGTATTATATTTATTAGTTATTACTTTAATTTTATAATTTAATTTCACAAGTTAAATACAGGTATATTTTATGTATAGTTTTGTATTGAAATGAAAAAAAAATTTAATGATCAAAATTATTTTTTCTGGCTGATAGATTATTGAGCTAAATATAAAGGACGACGTGGTTTTTTTGGTAAATAAATTGAAACTAATCCAACAATTGGTCTGCAAACATGGCAAAAAGTTTTTCAATATATATAATTTTTTTTTCTTACAGTATACTATACCTATAGGTATATTCATACTGACATGAAAAAAATAAGAATTAAAGAAAATTAAAAGAAAATAGCGTATTAGAATAGTAATAATTAAATTGAGTTGCTTTTTGGATTTTTATATTGACAATTTAAATGTCAACATGTAATGTAAAGTTATGTCATCAACAAACATAAATTTTTTTTGTTTTTTCATAATTATGATTACTATTTATTTAATAAATTTAAAAGAAAAACAAAACACTATAAAGTATAAAAAAATTTTAATTTATTCTTTTGATTGTAAATATTTTATAATATATGAATAAATGAAGCATTTAAATTGAAGGATAAAAAAAGATGAAAAATAAAAAAACAAATGAACACGTTATAAAGCAATTGTTTGTGCGTATATACTTAAAATAACGCTTCCTCGCTAATAAAAATAGTTTGTCGTTTAAGAAAAATTAAATTAATTGTGTCAACTAAATCGCGTTTTGTCAACTGATAATATTTTTTATATTGCTCATTACTTAAATAATATTCTTCGCAGTATTGTTTTTTTTTTTAATCAATTACAAATGGCAAATTATCCAGCTAATGTTTACATGGAACTGGTTATGATATACCGACATGTGGCGAATGAAAATGCTGTTGAAACAGCTCGTGTTTTCCGTGAAAATCATCCGGATGCTCAACGTTTCCCGGGGTATCGTGTAGTTCTAGCAGCGGTTCACCGGTATAATGAAAAT
This sequence comes from Lysiphlebus fabarum, assembly GCA_011426435.1. NCBI lineage: Eukaryota > Metazoa > Arthropoda > Insecta > Hymenoptera > Braconidae > Lysiphlebus > Lysiphlebus fabarum. The sequence continues at coordinate 68,712 of WSYQ01000294.1, read as the reverse complement.
AATGGAAACGTTGAGGTAGTTGCACCAGTTGGACGACCTCCACGCAGAAACACTGACCGAGTAGTGACTCGCGTACGCAACGCATTTCGTCAAAGACCTCGGTCATCGATCAGGCGCGAAAGTCGTTTTTTAAGACTTAGTCCGTATATTGTCCACAAATCGCTACATGTTGGACGAGCTTTTCACGACTATAAATTTCGACGTGTCCACGTATTAAATAACCGTGACTTTCCTACTAGAAGGGAATTTTGTCAAGCAATGCTCGCAGCAATTCAACAAGACGACCAGTTAGTTTCACGTATATTATTTAGCGATGAAGTGAAATTGCCAATTACGCACAGCCAAAATACAAGAAATAATCATATTTGGGCCCAACAAAATCCCCATGCAGTCATACGAAATAGGCGTAATCAACACCAAGTTGGGATCAATATGTGGCTCGGTATTCTTGGTGATCGTCTGGTAAGTCGTTTTAATTTATTCACTATTAATTTACTCACTATTTGCTCAACTGTTTTTAATCTAATTATTGATTGTTTATAGTTCTATTTGATTATTGTTTTTTTTTATTCATATTTTTATTCTTTCGTTCATGTATTCGTTTATTCATTTATTATTTTTTTTGTTAATTTTATCATTTCTTTATATAAATTTTATATCGATTTTCATATACGAATATTAATAAAGAAAAACAAAATTCATTTATTTATTTAACAATAAAAGTTCAGGCGAAGTTTTTTTTCGATAAATTTTTCTAATTATTTGATATTTAATATTTTAATATTTTATATATTTTAATATTATTTAATATTTTTTTTAATTATTTAATAATTTGAATATTTAATTATTTTTTTATCATTTATCGACTATATTTTATTTTCTTCATTAATTTATTTATCATCGTCTTGGTCTCGGTATAAATTATGATCTTGATCTAGATTTTGTTTATACTGTATATATTATATTTATTTATTTATTTATTTATTAAAAGGTGGGACCTTTTGAATTTGTCGGAAACATCACCTCAGTTCGCTACGTTGACTTCTTGCAACATGAGTTGCCACGATTGCTCGAAGAAGCTGACGTCAATATTGATATCAATAATTTGTGGTATCAACATGATAATGCACCAGCTCATACAGCGAGATTAACTCAAAATGCATTGCAAGCGTCATTCGGCAATCGTGTAATTGGTGCTGGTGGTCAATTTGCGTGGCCTCCACGGTCTCCGGACTTGAATCCTCTCGATTACTCCGTTTGGGGAATTATTAAAGATGGAATTTACTGTGCACCAGTTGGTGATAAAGAGGAACTTCGTCGCAGATTCCGAATTGGTTTGAGAGAGTTTACACCAGATATATGTACAAGAATCACTGAGCATTTTATTCGACGTTTACAGTGTTGTCTCGATAATAACGGTGGAATATTTGAACAGCACTTGCATTAATAATTTTTTAACTAATTAATTATTTTTCATATTAATATATATTTATTGTAAAAAAAACTAGTCAAACTTTTAAAAATTTTTAATTTCATAAAATAAAATTGAATAACAGTGTTGTCTGAAATATTTAAATAGCATTTGCATTAATAGCTTTTTTATAAATTAATAATTTGTTAAAACAATATTTATTTATCATTTAATCAGTTGCAATTCATTCATGTTAATTGTCTATCAAATATCAAATGAATGTAAATATAATTTTTCTAATAAAACAAAAAAATAAAAATAAATAATTAAGAAAATTGAATTTTCTGGTACTTTGACCAGGACATTTTCTGGTACTTTGACCGGGACATTTTCCTGAACTTTGTCCAGGTCATTTTCCAGTACTTTGACCAGGACATTTTCTGGTTTTTTATCCGGGTCATTTACCGGTACTCTGTCCAGGTCATTGACCGGTACTTTGTCCTGGTCAATGTCCTGGTCAAAGTACCGGAAAATGACCTGGACAAAGTTCAGGAAAATGTCCCGGTCAAAGTACCAGAAAATGTCCTGGTTAAAGTACCAGAAAATGATCTGAACAAAGTACGGGAAAATGTCCCTTTCAAAGTACCGGCGAATGACCTTGACAAAGTACCGGAAATTGACCCAGACAAAGTACCGAAAACTGTCCCGGTCAAAGACATGTCCAAGACATTTTCCGGTACTTTATCAAGGTCATTCGTCATTAGTACTTAGACGAGGACATTCATCGCCCGTTGATAATTTTAAAAATAAAAAAAAACACAAAAACGAAAACCACCCGCTCCACCCCCTTAAGTTTGCTTCCTGAAAATTTTTTATATTTTTTTTTGTAGTCCAAGAGTTCATTGAAATCATATTAAATAATACAAAAAAATTAAAACCAAAAATTAACAAAAACCACCCACTCCACTTCCTCAAGATTTTGTCCTAAAATTTTTTCAATATATTTTTCTTAATCAGGAAGGTAATTTATACAGAATTTCATAAACAAAAAAATATTAAACAAAAAAACCCGTGAAACCCACCCCCCTCCCACCCATAATATTGACTTTTGAATTTTTTCCGCATTTTTCCCGTAATCAGCGTATTTTTTCCTGCAAGTACACTTCCGCATATCCTATCATTATCAAACACGGTGTATATCAATTATTAGCTTTTCCATATCGATTTGACACTTATGATAAACCACCTCTTATACCTTGCTCATAATCATATGGAAAAACTCCTTTTTTCCTTATCAATTCGAACTCTTTATTATTTTGACAAAAACTTTTTGTTATATTTTTTCACGATTATCAAAATTATTTGATGATGAATCTATTGAACTTGCCATAAATCTATATGAGTCTATAAATCTAAACTTAATTCTTGTGCCTTTTACGTGCCTTGTAAATATGTATCTTTCTTCCTGGATTCCAAGAATATCAATTTTGCCTGACTTTTCAATTTTTTACTACAAAATGCGCATCATAACCTGCGAGATTATGAAATACTACTGGAATTATACATGAATTTTAATAATTTATATTACATGATTGATGTGCAGCACCTTTGAATTTTGATGTAAAATGATAATGATCACGTACTTGGACATCATTATTTGTGAAAGTTTTTTCACAAATATGACATTCTTTGCCACCTCGTTGAAGTTTTAATTTGGAAATTGAATCATCATAACTACACTTTAAATAGTATGCGATACTACTTGGAATGTGGTTTGATAAATTTGATTTTTTTCGTATTTTTCATTAGATACTTTTTCCAACAAACATTCTAAATCACCATAAATTATAAATGGTACAGTTAATTGATTTTTATTACTTTTCAATTTTAAAATAATTTTTTTTTTAGATGGTAATATTATAGCACTTTTACATATTTCTTTGCATAATTTTTCATGATTATCACGAGATTGTTAAGAATGGAAATAACATAAGCAACGATCACGAATAGATTTATTTGTTTTTATTTTTTGAAACTTGTGCATAAACTAATTCTGATAAATTTCTTATCCACGCGAAATGATAATTTGACAAATTTTTTTTTTTTTTTATTATTATTATCATCATCATCATCATCATCATCATCAATATTTCTTTCTGTTTCAGTATCTCTCTTAATCATTAATAAATGTACTGTTTCATAATCATATTCATTTTTACTTATATAACTAGCTGACCCGGCAAACGTTGTTTTGCCATACATATACATATATGCCAGCCACGAAATAATTGCATTTAACGAAAGTAGGGAATAGCGGGATAAGACATTAAACGTGTAAAAGTCTCCAAATAATTAAACGATGAACATTTATTCTCTTAGATACCAAATATTAAAATATATCTATTATAAATTTTAAATATGGGGTGAAATAACTAAAATGCTAAGATCTTTTCCCTCGACTTCTCAGAATTATACTTTGAATTTTTTTTCTAGTTCATTGGGATAAAATGAGGATCCTGAATTTTTTTTTAGAAGTTACCACCCCTTCTTTGAGGGTGTTTCCAGCCCGTTTATTTCTAAATATGACCTACCCACTTACCTACCTTTTTTGTAAATAATTTTTTTTTCTAAAATACTTTTCTCATGACAATCAGCATTATTATATTAAGGATATTCTTAAAATTATAAAGTTTTTCAAACTTAAAAATAAAAATCTACGCGAATTATCAAGACATTTTTCATTTTGATTTTTTGATTTTTGATATAAATCGATAATAAAATTCCGAAAATTTTCAAAATTTTTACGAATTTGAATATTAAAAAAGTCGAGGCTCACTTTTTAATTAATAACATATTATTGGCTGTCATGACATGAATTTTTCAGAAAAAAAAAATTTTTTTTAAGAAAAGAACAGTTTTGCAGTCAGTAAAATTCAGAAAAAAAGCAGTGGAAACACCCTCAAGCAATAGTTGGAAAATTCCAGAGAATATTTAGGATCTTCATTTTATCTCAGTGAATTCAAAAATGGATACAAAGTTTGATTCCAGTGAGGTTGCCTCCGAAAGATAGAGGAATTCTATTATTTACGTTTAGAGGGCCTGTATACTCCAATTCGTTGCGGAAAAGACGAAATTTTTTAAAAGTCAATATTGAATATATTGAAAGTCATGGTCAAAAAAAAAATTTGAATTTTTTATATCGTGTTCGTCTTGCCGAAGACTACAATTTAAAGATTTTTTAGTGACAAATGAACTTTCTAAAAATAGAAATGTAAGGTATTTTAACTTGTAGTCTTATCCTCGCGTATAAAAGTTGTCAACTTTGACATTTATTATCTCAAAAAAACAACGTCAGAATTGGAAGTATAGATATTTATTTCATTCAAAAAATACCCAAAAAAAAAATTAAGTGACGATTCAATTATCCGGAAGCAACCTTAAGGGAGTATCTCCGTCGAATAGTCCATTTACCGATTTCCCAATATTTTGAGAGACAAATCTTGAAATTCCCCTGCATCTAATGATTCTAATTTTGTAATTATGTCCCATCTAGTTTTAAAGATAATAAGTTTTAAGCACGTAAACTTTTCGAACGATTTAACATGGCATGAATAAGAACTTTTATTTAAGATTTTTTTTTCTTGTATATTTTTTATTCTAACAAAAAAACTGAGTTTACCGATTTGATAATAAATTAGTATGATAAAATTGATATTGTCTAGATAATTTTGGAAAAAAATTATATTCTTGTCCCATCGCAGTTCGGAGATATTGTTGATTAAAGTTTATGAAATTCATTAATATTTGACATAAACGTGAGGCCGAGTGTATCCGAGTGTCATTGATGCGTCGCACGCCGCTCTATACTTGTATATACAGATCACACACATGCAGATATATATTCCGTATTTATATTGGTATACGACTTGGCCGTGGTTGGCTGAAATTTGTACATTATCAAGCAAAAATTTCGGGCTCCAACATAGACTTTTTGTTTTGATTCTTACAGTGCTGTGACCTAAATTTTTTATTTCTATTTGCGTGGAGATACTCCCTTTATACAGTTTAATATATTTTTTTTTTGGTCTTTTGGGCTTATCATTTTTTTTTATTCAACGAAATGTGGGTGAAAATGGTCATGAATTTTTTTCTTTTTGTGGGGCTTATTTGAATTATTATGACCAATTTCTCGGTCATATACTAATTTTTTTATTGAAGAAATAGTGATATTTAATTTTAAATTTTCTGGCTCTGTTTGAATTACTTTGTAAATGAACGACAAAACTTAAGATGTAAATAATTTTGAATTATGATTATTCTCAAATAGTATTAAAAAAAAAAGTAATAATAATTTATCATACAAATTCTTCCAAAACACAATTTTAAAAATTTGAAGTCGTTTTATTACGATATAAAATATTCTTACAAAACACTATAGGTTTGACGTAGCTCTTGACTTAACTTATTTCATTTTATCAACTTTTTAATTTGACAAAATTGAATAATTAATATTTACAAAGAAAAATAAATATTCACATCATTATTATACTGAAATATCTGCTATATAAACTATTATATAGATTCTATTGGAGTTTTTTTGGAGATTTTCGTCGTGAAGTTAATTTTCTTCGGGAGTTTATGGTTTAATTAATATTAATTAATTAAGATTTAGGGGCAAAGGCAGCCTTGATTTTGTTAATTTTCAACTTTTTCAAGTTATTTTTTTTTTAATTGATAAATAATTCTTTAAGAATTATAAAATTATAAAATGCAAAAAAATTTCATTGTGAGTTCTTCAATTAATTATTAAAAAATATTATAATTTTTTAATTGATGCTATGCGCTGATTAGTCATTTCGGTCGATTGCGCATTCTTATACTTCCTAACCCTAGCATGTATGTGTAGACGTGTATATGTGTAACAGCTTTATTTTTATAATTACTCTTAAAAAAACGTATTTACCCATTATTTAAATTAAAAAAGTATTCGAACCTATATTTTTTGTTATATAATTTAGTTTTTAAAATCCGGGAAAACAATTACATATTTGACTATAAAAACATTTTTACACATCCATGCTAGGGTTTAGAAGTATAGGAATGCGCAATTGACCGAAATGATTGATCAGCGTATAGCAACAATTTAAAAATTATAATAATTTTAAATAATTAATTGAAGAACTCCCAATGAAATTTTTTTGCACTTTATAATTCTCCAAAGTATTATCTATCTATTTAAAAAAAATAACTTGAAAAAGTTGAAAATTAAAAAAATCCAGGCTGCCTGCGCCCCTAAATCTTAGTTAGTTAATATTAATTAAACCATCAACTCCTGAAGAAAATTAACTTCACTCCAATATTCTCCGAAAAAATTCCAATAGAATCCATATAATAGTTTATTTTGATTTGATCAACCTTAGGCTAATTAGATGCAAATATTATATGTATGAATTATTCATATCACTATTTGGATGAAAACTGCATTACCGACCATAGTATGTATTTATGAATAAAGTATAGATGGTGTATAGTAGGGTTTCCATTTTTTCCCTTAAGGGTGAACCACCCTTATAAATTAGAGGGTTGAAATATAGTTTATATTTGATTCTCAGTCCTAAGGAAAATCCATGGAAAATATCAAGAGAATCGGTCAAGCGGTTTCGGAGGAGTTCGATGACAAACACCGGGACACGAGATTTTTATATATAAGATATGGTACGATTCTTTCTTTCCTATGTTTTCTTTTTTTTTTTTTTTATCATTATAATCATCATCATTATCATCATTATTTCCAATTCCATAAATATTAATTTTGAATTTATTTTGTTTTTCAAAAACTTTAATTTTTTCCCATGTTAATGGAAAAGTTATTCCACTACAATTTAATTTATTAACATGTTTTGTATAATTACTCACTCTGTGACTATTAATAGATACTTCATATAAACATGCTAAAACAGGCCAAATGAAGCAAAAATTATCTAAATTTTGTACGTTCACAACTGATTGAGTTCTTTGGATCCATAATAGTAACTCAACAAATGATGAATTACCACACGGAGCAAAAAGTTTTAGAAAAATTTTTATACAAATTTTTATACAAACTCTTATAAAAATTCTTATACAAATTCTTATGAAAATTCTTATACAAATTGTTCTTAAAATTCTAATACAAATTTTTATACAAATTCTTATATAAATTTGCCGCTTTTTTTTTTTTTGAATTCGGTCTATAAGATTATATTTAATAAAATAAATTTGTATGATGTTCTATAAAAATAGTTTTAAAAAAAAAAACGCGTCAAGCCGGTTTTGAACCCGGGCTAGTCGGGTGATAAGCCGATGCTTTACCCCGAAGACACAAATCTTATATTCATAATTAAGAAAAATGTATAAAAGAATATGACTTTTTTGGTTTCATCTATTTTTTAGTTTCAATCGTATTTTACAACAATTTTTATACAAATCAGTAATAAAAATGATCATTTTAAAATTTCTAATATAGATATACATTATTACACGCATTTTTCTGAAATATTATAGTATAAGATTTGTGACTTCGGGGTAAAGCACCGACTCATCAACCGAATAGCCCGGGTTCAAGACCGGCTTGAAGCGTAAATTTTCCAAAAACTATTTGTATAGAACATCATACAAAATTTTTTTTATTAAAAATAATCCTATAGACCGAATGCTATGAAAAAATAATAAATTTATTCTATAAAAATCATAACTATAAACTTTATATAATTTATTCTATAAAAAAAGCGTGAGATTTATATAAAAATTTTTATTAATCTATTTCTATAGAAAAGCATATAAATCATTTTTTTATAAAAATAATCCTATAAACCAAATTCTAAAAAAATACTAAATTAATCCAATAAAATAGCACCAAATTTATATAAGAATTTGTATGAAAATTGCTATAAAAATTTTTATAAAATTTTTTATAAAACTTTTTGCTACGTGCACCTCGTAATGGTGTATAATCATCAACTTGAACTTCAAGATGCAAGTCAAGTAATGACCAACCAGATCCTTTTAATTGTACTTCTTCAATATCTTCTAACAAATGTTCAAAATTATCATTAAATATTTGATTTAGATCTGATGACTGTAGAACTTCAAAACTACCTTCACTAAAATATTTTGTTTCAACTTCTACGCTTTATGTTTGCTGTTTCTGAATTTCATAGTTCAATGCCAAAACTGTATTGACTTTTAATGCTTTTATATCTTGCAAAATATGATATATACGATTAATTAGCATTATTTTAGCATCGAACATGAATTTTCTCAAATTTTTATGTTTCAAATTCACTATAACACCTGTTCTTATCCCATTCTTGAATGCATTTTCCAAGTCTTGCCGATCAATATAATTTTCAATAGAATTGTTTGGTAAATTTTCTTCAACTATAGAAGATACAGCAGCACTTCGTACTTGCAAGTTTTCCAATTTTAACAACAAACCTGTCAGTATTGCTATTGTCGTCTGTGTCAATCTTTGATAAGCAACTTACAATTTTTTTATTGTTAATTTGAACTTTGTGATATCTCTACGTATTGAAATAATAGCAGAATAAAGTTGAGCTGGATTTGGATTTAGTTGAAGAAGCTGATGTGTTTTTCAATACTCTTTCAGAATCATTTTATGTTGTTTGCATAAATCCATTTTTGATTAATAAATAAAATTATCTAAAAATTGAAAAAAAAAATACGAATGTAGTATGATCACTTTGTAAGGATTTTTTGATAAAAGATTTCATTTTTATATAATGAGGTTATGCACGTTTTTTTTTGCTGTGTACATGACAACAGAGGAAAAAGAGATTTATCGGTTATAGGTAAAATTTTGTAAAACATACCTGTTATAGTAGTCTGCGAAGCACCTTGTAATGGAATGAAATGAAAGTAAAATGACACCCTCGCATATAGGTGGGCCGGTGGCGCCAACGTTGTTGGCGGGCTTTTTTAGAATTTTTTTTTACGCAGGGAAGATATTCAGAAGATATTTTTCCCGAGGTACCTCCTTTTCTTTAGCTACCTGTTTATATTACAACTATAAATTGCTCTACCAACTGAGCTCTCGAAGGTTTATTTTTCAAAAATATATATAAATTTTTAGCATTATTTTAAATATAACCATCTTAATTTTTACATTGTAGCGTTCAGCTTTAATAATCATGATAATAATAAGGACAATAATAATAATAACAATATAATCATTTGATACTTATCTTTTTTTATAATATATAAATAATAATAAGACTTTCAATGGTGTAGCTTGGAAGGTTCTTGATCTTAATATCATCATCCTTTTTTTAAAACACCATTGAAACAAATTTTTTTCTCTTATGTTAAACAAAGAAAATCATCAAAATACATTGACAAAGTAGCGCTAAGCTGCAATGGTTAAGAAGGTAGCACATTGAACTTCCACGGTGGAGACTCAGGTTCAAATCTCGGTCAAGGTAAAAAATTTTTTTTTCAAAGTTAGAAACTTATAGTAGTAGTGACATTTAAAAAAAAAAGATGATAGCATAGGTATTCAAAAATTAAAGATGGCGCAATTTAAAAATTAAAATTTAACATTGCGGCAATCTATAATTAAAGATAGCGGCGGAATAATAATAATAATTCATGACACCTCCCCCTCCACCTTCCTTCGTGAACCCGCGGATCACACCTCGAGGAAGACCACGAATTAACCCCCCCCCCTCCGTGAATCACATCCTGCGACCCCCTGCTGACCCGTGGATTACACCTCGGATAAGACCACAAATTAAAGACCCCCCGCAGTTATCAATCGGATTAAACAATCACGTCATTTTTTTTTCTATTTTTGAAAAAAAAAATATTTCAATAATTCTATTTTTTATTATTTTATGAAAACTATAAGTTTTTTTGAAAAAAATTTCGAATAAAAGTTACAGAACTTTACTATACATGCTATTTAAATTTTATATTTAGTATCTATGACGATTTTGTCAAAAGTTATAGGTTTTTTAGAAAATTACTAGAAAACTAGGCGAGCTATAACTTTTGATAAAATTGTGATAGAGACTCCGTATTAGACTGAAACAATGCCTCTATCGAAACTTCACCATCTCTTATAGGAAAGGGCATTCTCTGTTCACTTAAAAAACGTTCCCGCTGCAGGCACATTTTACTGTTGATGAGTTCGGACATATGAGGGGTACAAAGAATAGCTGTATGACACGTAAACACTGGTTTTTTTATATAACAACAACTGGTTCCTATTAAAAATTTACATATATATATATATATATATTTAAATCAAATATATATAAAATAAAATAGATTTTTCAATAATTATCTATATTTGAATAGTTTATATAAAATTTTATCCCGGGATAAAAAATTCAAGTATTTTATATATATTTCCTTTGAATATATGGAATCAAAAAAAAATAAAATTATTAAATAAACAAAATAATTGCATATCAGCTAATGAATTTTAGGTTAATGTAAAACCCCATCACACCCCATTCATTCACTTTTTTTTTTTTGTAAAAACTAAATTGAAGAAAAAAACAAATCGGTTTTTTTCATTTCTATTGAAACATGTAATCCATAGACCAAAATATTTCAAAAGAGACGATAGATCTTTCAAATACGCATGTTCTGAATCTAATAGGAAGCCTTCATTACTATTTCATCACGAGTTATAGTTTGCCTAAAAAATAAAAACGGTACAAGCTATTACTAAAGATACAGTAATCGCAGAGGTTTCATATTAAGTTCAAAAAAATTGTTCTTTCAAATTCTGTGACTTTGTTAGATAAATTTTTGCTGTACGAATAGTATTTGTCGTAAAAAAAAAAATTATTGTGTTTTTTTTTTTTGCATTTATTGAAGAAAAAAAAAGCCTCCGTCAAAAAATGATTGAGAAAAAAAATTCTTCTTCCTCTTTAAAGGCTTCTCTTATAGCATTTTCAGAGATGCTACTTTTAGCATACGTGAAATACAAAATTTTTCAAGATTTAGAATTTTTTTAAAAAAACTTGGTAATCAACATCGCATTGGGCATCAAAGTCCAAAAATGATTCATTTTTATAAACTTTGAAAACTTAACACTGGAAATTGACATTGGAATGTACTGTAAAATACATTGCTACGTTAAATTTTTTTATTGAAATCCCAATACCGATTTTCAAATAGTGAGGGGTTGTAAACACTAGAGTCGTCCTACTGAATGACTTCCACCAGGTTTTCTCCACCCAAGCCTAAGGCTTCCCCTTCCATAACATTCATAACCCTTCCTAGCATAATACTCACACATTGAAAATAATGTTGTCATTGAGTGTTCGTGTGATCAACGCAAAAACACCAAGATGGCTGAATATTATTATATTTTTTTTTTATTTACCCAGATTAACCAGACTTAACCTGTATCACTGTCATCAACGTGTCAGTGTTTATTTTTTTTCATCAACATTACAACATAGATGATATGGGTTGGGTTGCGTTAAAATTTTGTAAACAGTCAGACATCTTGGTTTTCTCACGGACACACCGAATATTTTGAATGTGTGAGTAGTAACAAATAAATTACGCATGATTAAGTTGTGCTAGTGGTCATGGAAGGGAAAGCTTTAGGCTTGAGTGGAGAAAACCTGGTGGAAGTCTTTCAGTAAGACGACTGTATGAAAAGGGAACTTCAATTCAATCAGTGCGAGTCGATCATGTTATTAGATCAAAAGTTATTAATTATTGGTGAGAGAGTTAATACTTATTCATATCTACAATAAATTTGCCCAAATTAAGATGCATGAAAGTTTTTTTTATAAAATAAGATATTCAAACCATGTTCATTCGAAAAAAAAATTTTGAATAAAAACGAAAAAGTTTATTCTTTTAAATGCAAAAAAAAAAATAAAATAAAATTAAAACTTGTCCTGGGAAAATTTCATTTTTAGCATATTTTAAAAGGGATAAGTCGAATTTTTTTATCAGTATTCCATTCAGAATTTTGAATGTTTTGAATTTTTAGTTTCAACATATGCCAAAAATGAAATTCTATGAAGACATATTTTGTTTTTTTTTTTTTAGCATCCAAGATGATAACTTTTTTTTTTTTTTTTTTCAAAACGTTTTCAAAAAAATGAAAATATATATAAGAAGCTAGGAGCTGGATCAGTAGTGGTTTTTTGGGTAAGTCCTTGCGAGGCAATTTATGGTGGTCACTATCTCCAGCTACCTGGTGCACTAGGTGTATAGGAGACCCGGAGAAGATTCTGTAAGGCCTTGTGGGGCATGAATTTCTCGATCTTGTCTGACTGGTCGTTAAGCAAGTGACATAACCTAAAGTTAAGGATGTTCTCGGTGATGATGTCTAGCCCGTGAAGGACATGATCACGCTCCCGTGTCTTATACCAAATACGAAAGTATGACGTATGACAAGCTCCCGTTGTTACCGACAATTACTTGGTGGACCGCGCCCCTCTACCATTTCTTACTGAGTAGGCCGCTACCAAATGATCGTATGTCGATCATTGTTCCCGTTTTATTTCCCCGGTTGTTGATTGCCGATAGAACCAGCTGGCTCCCTGTCGGTAATAGAGGAGGTTAGTGAGAAATCCTCGTTGTTACCATTGGCCAGTTTTTCTCGCCGTAACGGTCAGAAAATTAGTTTCAACATATATGTTCTTATTAAGTCTAAAACATAATTTTCACGTATTAATATACTATATGCAAGCCCATAATATTTTTTATAAATCAAAGAACTGACTATTTGTAACCCACATGTAAACATCCCGGTAGGGTCTCAACTCATTTTTTCCTAATGCGAGTTGACAGGCCGAGTAATAATATAAATGGATTGCATAGTATTCAGTAAGTAGAGCCCAGCAACTTTCCGTACACACACGTATTTTTATGAAATTATTAGCATTATCTGGATCTGAACAAGAATAAACTAGTTTGCACCCTTATGGTGGTCACACACGTATATGGCCTTAGACCGTCACATGCCTCCGAATTTAAATCTTTGACTTAACCGTTTATCGAGAAAATTTTTATATTTTAACAACTTCCAGCGTGAAAAATGTTCATTTATGTATGTAAAATTTAAATTTGAAATTTCAAAATTTCAAATTAATAAATAAAAAAGTTATAGACTTAACAACAATAGAGCGCGGTAACATTTTTTACGTTATTAGTATTATGCGCGCAACCAACACCGACTTGCCATCACTTATATTGAACATTGTATATACGCGTAAAAAATGTGACCGCGCTCTATTGTTGTTAAGTCTATAACTTTTTTATTTATTAATTTAAAATTTTGAAATTTTAAATTTAAATTTAACATACATAAATAAACATTTTTCACGCTGGAAGTTGTTAAAATTTAAAAATTTTCTCGATAGACGGTTGAGTCAAAGATTCAAAGATTCAATTTTCCGTCAAATCAAATTAAATAATTAATATAAATAAATAATATCACTATTTTAAAATTTTTTTTTTTTTCCATTGTTCTACATCAATATATTTATATACAGACAAAATTTCAATCATTTTTATGCATAAACAAAAAAGATATGATAATGTTATTGTTGAAAAAAAATAAAAATTATATATGAAATCGTTTTTTTAAATAATTTTTTACAAGTTAAATAATTAAAAAAAAAAAAACTATAAAAGAAAAACAATTTTCTTTTATCCTCATCTACATGCCGATATTTATTTTTTTTTTTTTTCAATGACTTTAAAAAATAAAAGTTGTCCAAGCTATTGGACAATACTTCTATCGTTTTTCAAGCGTGGAGGTCGTTATTGCATCCGGACCCTCAATTAATACAGCTGTCGTTTTTTCACCCATGATACACAAAAATATATATATACTAGCTGACCCGGCAAACGTTGTTTTGCCATACATATACATATATGCCAGCCATGAAATAATTGCATTTAACGAAAGTAGGGAATAGTGGGATAAGACATTAAACGTGTAAAAGTCTCCAAATAATTAAACGATGAACATTTATTCTCTTAGATACCAAATATTAAAATATATCTGTTATAAATTTTGAATATGGGGTGAAATAACTAAAATGCTAAGATCTTTTCCCTCGACTTCTCAGAATTATACTTTCAATTTTTTTTTCTAGTTCATTGACATAAAATGAGGATCCTGAATTTTTTTTTAGAAGTTACCACCCCTTCTTTGAGGGTGTTTCCAGCCCGTTTATTTCTAAATATGACCTACCCACTTACCTACCTTTTTTGTAAATAATTTTTTTTTCTAAAATACTTTTCTCATGACAATCAACATTATTATATTAAGGATATTCTTAAAATTATAAAGTTTTTAAAACTCTAAAATGAAAATCTGCGCAAATTATCAAGACATTTTTCATTTCGATTTTTTGATTTTGGATATAAATCGATGATAAAATTCCGAAAATTTTCAAAATTTTCACGAATTTGAATATTAAAAAAGTCGTAGCTCACTTTTTAATTAATAACAAATTATTGGCTGTCATGACATGAATTTTTTCAGAAAAAAAAGCGGTAGAAACACCCTCAAGCAATAGTTGGAAAATTCCAGAGAATATTTAGGATCTTCATTTTATCTCAGTGAATTCAAAAATGGATACAAAGTTTAATTCCAGTGAGGTTGCCTCCAAAAGATAGAGGAATATTTACGTTTAGAGGGCCTGTATACTCCAATTCGTTGCGGGAAAGACGAAATTTTTTAAAAGTCAATATTGAATATATTGAAAGTCATGGTCAAAAAAAAAAATTTTAATTTTTTATATCGTGTTCGTCTTGCCGAAGACTACAATTTAAAGATTTTTTAGTGGCAAATGAACTTTCTAAAAATAGAAATGTAAGGTATTTTAGCTTGTAGTCTTATCCTCGCGTATAAAAGTTGTCATCTTTGACATTTATTATCTCAAAAAAACAACGTCAGAATTGGAAGTATAGATATTTATTTCATTCAAAAAATACCCAAAAAAAAAAAAAAAATTAAGTGACATTCAATTATCCGGAAGCAACCTTAAGGGAGTATCTCCGTTGAATAGTCCATTCACCGATTTCCCAATATTTTGAGAGACAAATCTCGAAATTCCCCTGCATCTAATGATTCTAATTTTGTAATTATGTCCCATCTAGTTTTAGAGATAATAAGTTTTAAGCACGTAAACTTTTCGAACGATTTAACATGGCATGTGTAAGAATTTTTATTCAATATTTTTTTTTCTTGTATATTTTTTATTCTAACAAAAAAACTGAGTTTACCGATTTGATAACAAATTAGTATGATAAAATTGATATTGTCTAGATAATTTTGGACAAAAATTATATTCTTGTCCCATCGCAGTTCGGAGATATTGTTGATTAAAGTTTATGAAATTCATTAATATTTGATATAAACGTGAGGCCGAGTGTATCCGAATGTCATTGATGCGTCGCACGCCGCTCTATACTTGTATATACAGATCACACACATGCAGATATATATTCCGTATTTTTATTGGTATACGACTTGGCCGTGGTTGGCTGAAATTTGTACATTATCAAGAAAAATTTCAGGCTCCAACATAGACTTTTTGTTTAAATTCTTACAGTGCTGTGACCTAAACTTTTTATTTCTATTTGCGTGGAGATACTCCTTTTATACAGTTTAATATATTTTTTTTTGGTCTTTTGGGCTTATCATTTTTTTTTATTCAACGAAATGTGGATGAAAATGGTCATGAATTTTTTTCTTTATGTGGGCCTTATTTGAATTATTATGACTAATTTCTCGGTCATATACTAATTTTTTTATTGAAGAAATAGTGATATTTAATTTTAAATTTTCTGGCTCTGTTTGAATTACTTTGTAAATGAACGACAAAACTTAAGATGTAAATAATTTTGAATTATAATTATTCTCAAATGGTATTTAAAGAAAAAGTAATAATAATTCATCATACAAAGTCTTCCAAAACACAATTTTAAAAATTTGAAGTCGTTTTATTACGATATAAAATATTCCTACAAAACACTATAGGTTTGACGTAGCAGTTGACTTATCTTATTTCATTTTATCAACTTTTCAATTTGACAAACTTGAATAATTAATATTTACAAAGAAAAATAAATATTCACATCATTATTATACTAAAATATCTGCAGTAAATGTAAAAAAAATATACATGTATATATACAGTCAACATATGATTTGAGCGAATATGTATATTATATAAATATTTATACATATAAAAATACGCATGGAATCACAATAAACTATTATATAGATTCTATTGGAGTTTTTTTGGAGATTTTCGGCGTGAAGTTAATTCTCTTTGGGAGTTGATGGTTTAATTAATATTAATTAATTAAGATTTAGGGACACAGGCAGCCTGGATTTTGTTAATTTTCAACTTTTTCAAGTTATTTTTTTTTTAATTAATAGATAATTCTTTGAAGAATTATAAAATTATAGAATGCAAAAAAATTTCATTGGGAGTTCTTCAATTAGTTATTGAAAAATATTATAATTTTTTAATTGTTGCTATGCGCTGATCAATCATTTCGGTCGATTGCGCATTCTTATACTTCCTAACCCTAGCATGTATGTGTAGACGTGTATATGTGTAACAGCTTTATTTTCATAGTTACTCTTAAAAAAACGTATTCACCTATTATTCAAATTGAAAAAAGTATTCAAACCTATATTTTTTGTTATATAATTTAGTCTTTAAAATCAGCAAAAAACAATTACATATTTGATTATAAACACATTTTTACACATCCATGCTAGGGTTTAGAAGTATAGAAATGTGCAATTGACCGGAATGATTGATCAGCGCATAGCAACAATTCAAAAATTATAATAATTTTTAATAATTAATTGAAGAACTCCGAATGAATTTTTTTTGGAATTTATAATTCTCCAAAGAATTATCTATCTATTTAAAAAAAAATAACTTGAAAAAGTTGAAAATTAAAAAAATCCAGGCTGCCTGCGCCCCTAAATCTTAATTAGTTAATATTAATTAAACCATCAACTCCCAAAGAAAATTAACTTCACTCCAATATTCTCCAACAAAATTCCAATAGAATCCATATAATAGTTTATTTTGATTTGATCAACCTTAGGCTAATTAGATGCAAATATTATATGTATATATTATTCATATAACTATTTGGATGAAAACTGCATTACCGACCATCGTATGTATTTATGAATAAAGTATAGATGGTGTATAGTAGGGTTTCCATTTTTTCCCTTAAGGGTGAACCACCCTTATAAATTAGAGGGTTGAAAAATAGATAACTTCATTCTCTCAGCCCTAGAGAATGCCTATGCAAAATTTCAAGGAAATCGGTCAAGCGGTCTCGGAGGAGTTAGGTGACTAACACCGTGACACGAGATTTTTATATATTAGATATATACTAGCTGACCCAGCAAACGTTGTTTTGCCATACATATATGCAAACATCCATATATGCCAGCCACGAAATAATTGCATTTAACGAAAGTAGGGAATAGTGGGATAAGAAATTAAACGTGTAAAAGTCTCCAAATAATTAAACAATGAACATTTACTTTCTTAGCTACCAAATATTAAAATATATCTATTATAAATTTTAAATATGGGGTGAAATAACTAAAATGCTAAGATCTTTTCCTTCGACTTCTCAGAAATATACTTTCAATTTTTTTTCTAGTTTATCGAGATAAAATGAGGATCCTGAATTTTTTTTTAGAAGTTACCATCCCTTCTTTGAGCCCATTTATTTCTAAATATGACCTACCCACTTACCTACCATTTTTGTAAATTATTTTTTTTTTCTAAAATACTTTTCTCATGACAGTCAACATTATTATATTAAGGATATTCTTAAAATTTTGAAGTTTTTAAAACTTAAAAATTAAAATCTACGCAAATTATCAAAACATTTTTCATTTCAATTTTTTGATTTTGGATATAAATCAATGATAAAATTGTCTTATCTAGTTTTAGAGATAATAAGTTTTACGCACGTAAACTTTTCGATCGATTTAAGATTGCATGTATAAGAATTTTTATTTAATATTTTTTTTTTCTTGTATATTTTTTATTCTAACAAAAAAACTGAGTTTACCGATTTGATAACAAATTAGTTCGATAAAATTTATATTGTCTAGAATTTTGAAAAATAACTATATTTTTGTCCCATCGCAGTTCAGAGATATTTTTAATTAGAGTTCATAAAATTCATTAATATTTGACATGAACGTGAGGCCGAGTGTATCCGAGTGTCAATCGTGCGTCGCGCGCCGCTCTATACTTGTATATATATAGATCACACACATGCAGATATAAATTTCATATTTTCATCCAAATACGACTTGGTCATGGTTGGCTGAAATTTGTACAATATCAAGCAAAAATTTAGGGCACCAACATAGTTTTTTTGTTTTAATTCTTCCAGTGCTGTGACCTAAACTTTTTATTTCTATTTGCGTGAAGATACTCCCTTTATAGAGTTAATATATTTTTTTTTGGTCTTTTGGGCTTATCGTTTGTTTTTTATTCAACAAAATGTGGGTGAAAATGGTCATAATTTTTTTTCTTTTTGTGGGCCTTATTTGAATTATTATGATCAATTTCTCGGTTATATACTAATTTTTTTATTGAAGAAATAGTTTACCTGATACTATGCGGATCAAGATGAATGTAAAAAAAAGAAATTAGTAGAGTGGTCAGCCTACTTAACAATCACGAAGCAGTCCTAGGTTTGATCCTTCATAGATTTTTTTTAAGGAAGAATTTCTTCTCAAATCGAAAAAAAAAAAAAAATGAAAATTGAAAGACGTCTTGTTACATACTAAAAGTTTTCGTTTTTAGACTTCACGCTTCGAAAATCTAAGGCTGCCTAGTTCGACAAATAATGGCTTCAAATATTATGAAGCTCGTTTAAGACTAAAGTTTTCAGCTCAGAAAAATATCTGTAAATTGATTTTTTTAAGGAGTTATGATATTTATAAAAAAAACCATTATTTTGTTATTCAATTGACTAAAAAATTTCCATGCTAAAGAAACATATTTAAATCGTCATTCAATTTATCTATCTATTCTTTATTTCTTTTTGAAAAAAGAGCAGTGATGAATTGTTATCAGTTTTCTTATTATGTTGGGTTAAAAATGATGCTCTTATGGTTTTTTATAACAATAAGCTTATTAACAAAAAAAAACATTTGTTTTTATATTTTTTGTTATAAAATTTTCCAGACCCTTTTATTGTAGTCTGGAGCTGTACGAGCTTTTCATTTTTATCATTTTAAAGAATGACATTTCTGTAAAATAACATAATGAATTCAATACTAGTAGGCTCTACTTATGTAATAATTAGATTTTATGTCAGTTAGTCTCATACTCATATTACTTAGACATTTTATTAACAGTGTTATTTAATATTATTGTTATTGATAAATAAGACATTTTCTTCTGTTATCCTTATTTTCGATCTAAAGCCAAAAGTATTTATGAAAAGATTAGATGTTCTGGAGCAATCTCATTCTCAACAACTTTTAGTTCAGTGAGAGTGTTGAAATGATAAACATATATAATACTGCTTAAAATTAGTAGAATAAAATCAGCTATCATACCTCAAGGATGGTCGACGAATATCAAGTGCTTCCAGATCAAAAGGTTCTCTCCTACAAAGTGAGCAAAAAGCACATTGCAGAGTGTTTTTAAAAGCCTCTCGAAAGTCTCGGTTGAAATATGCATATATCAGTGGATTGAGAGCAGAATTCATGTAACCGATCCAAAATACAATATGGACTATGATATCTGGACATGGACAATGTGAACCACATAAACTAGTCGTAACGTACCACAGAAAAAATGGTAACCAACACAGTATGAATGTACCTTCAAGCGGAATCAATACATACATTGTTAATTAGAAAGAAAAAAGCCATGTTTTCTGGTGTTTGGTTTATAATTTCAATGAATTACTTAATGCTAAAGTAATATGTACCCATAATTATTCCAAGAGTCCTTGCTGCTTTATGCTCCCGCTTCATCTTAATAAGATTTTTGTCCTTGGTTGGAGTATGGAGATGATCAGTACTAATTTCATTGAGTGTCAGCGTCTTCGATGAGCCACTATTATTTAACTCACCGTTAATGTTGTTTAAATCTCGACTTGGTCGATGACTTAGTAACATGACGTTTCCCATCCTACTATGCATTTGCTTTTCCTGACGATTAGCTTCTTTAAATATTGCCAAGTAAGTGAGTGTCATGATAGTGCATGGAATCCAGAATGATATACTTGATGACAGAATTGCATAGACCTCATTGACTTTAAATTCACAAATATCAGGATGCATATGTCGATAATTGTTATTATCGATTGTCGTGTACCATCCATTAAAAATTGGTACAAACGATATTATGCCTGGTGCGAACCAACATGCCAGTAACATGTAAAAAACAACTCTTTTCGTCATATATATTGGATACTTAAGCGGCTTAACAATAGCAACATATCGATCGACAGATATACACATTAGGTGTAGTATAGAGCTCGTGCTAAAATATACATCAAGAGAATTCCATACGTCACACATAAAGTAACTAAACAACCAACGACCTGTTACTTGTACACTTAGATTGAATGTCATAGCAAACATAGCAACTAACATGTCAGCAAGTGCCAGTGATACAACAAAATAATTTGTTATTATTCTGAGTTTTCTGTGACGCATTACTGATACAATAACAAGTAAGTTGCCAAAAACAGCTCCAATTATTATTACACCAAGAAAACAGCCTTTTCCCACAGCAACCGATGTATCTGGCCAGTCTGGAGTCACGAGGCTTGTGCTTGTTAAATTGAAGTGATGTTTTGATGTAACTAACAACTCTGATACTTTCAAGGTTGTGTCCAATGTCGTTGGATCTTGCGTCGTCGCCATTCTCAACTTAATGGAGACGGCGACGACAGTGACAATGACACTTGATGCTGATTGTTTAGAGCTAGTAAATTTTTCTGTCTGATATTACTTAATTTTAAAGAGATTAGTATTACTTGATGGGGGTACCTATTTGGCATGTAGTTAATGTGATACTTATCATTTTCACTTTTGTGCTAAACCACATCGCTGATAAGAAGGCAGATTGAAAGATTTTGATCTGGAATCAATATCTGTCATGCATAAACATCATGAAGTTTATCTGAAACATAAATATGAACCAGTGTTACGCATGTTGACATGGAGGAAATTTTTAATGATACAAAAGTAATAAATTTCAGTGTTTACGGATTGTTTGAGCTTTACTCAATGTTTTTTAATATACCCGAAAAACAGGATGTGCGTTATTGAAACACCTAAAAAATTGTAGTATAAATAATTGAATAACTTTATTTTTCGACCTACATATATGCAAAGAAAATATAATTAAATTTGTTCAATAACTTTAATTTAGTCTAGATCCATCCTCATCTATATATGTAAAAAAAATCTTAGTTTCTTTTTAATTTGTAATTATTATTTTTAAATTTTTAACTTTACCGGATGTAACGTGAGATTTTAGTTTGTTAAATTTTGCTGATTTATTTTAATCATTTAAAAAGACGTTGAAAGTAAGTATTTTACATCCGTCAGAGTCAAGACAAATAATTTTATTAACAATTTTATAATGCTGACTATCATGAGAACAATAACTGGCTGCATAGGAAAATGGTCCCGTGGCACCCCGCGGTGAGGGTCAAGGATTATCTTTGATTTTTGCCCTTTCTACGATTCGTAGTGCTTCTTATAAATATGCATAGTTTCACCAAGTTTCACCAAGGGACTTTTTTTTTTTAAGTGTGTTTATTTTCTAAGTTTATAATATCGGGCTATATGTAGTATATGTATCCATATAAATATATGCATGTATATGCGTGTATATATCATTTAAGAAATAAATATCTATTATTTATTTATTTGTATGAAAAACTCATTGAAGTAATAAATTTTATATAAATTTATAAAACAACAACAATGTTATAAATTAAACCTATTTATAACTAAATATAAAAAAAACATATTTTACGATACTTTTTTTTTTATCGCGGTTTTATTACCCATGCATGGTTAGTAGATCTTGCTAAGGTATATATAATTGCAAAGGTATATATAAATGCTAGATAAGAAAAAAAATTACTTGCCAAAATAAACTAAATGCCTTATAAACTTGGTAAAACTAGACATATTTATAAGAAACACTACAAATCGTAGAAAGGCCAAAATCGAAGATAATTCTTAAGCCTCACAGCCGGCGGGCACGGGACCATTTTCCGACATTGCTCAATAAATAGCCATTGGCTAATTTTACTCATAAATTTTAGTAATTAAGGAAATATAAAAAGAATAATTTTAAAGAGGGAATTACTCTTTACTGTAATTTACTCTTGTGTTATACTTAAAACTGTCAACATCTATTAACTTAATTAAATACCTAATAAGATGTTACAACCTGTGGTAGTCAACCAATCTTTTTTAATTTCATCATTTATTTAAATATTATTATTTAAAACTTGCCGTGGTAATGACGCCATTTTTGTTCTATTACCGACAACAAGTATTTGGGCCTTAGTTATATCATAAGGGCGCTCTTGAGGCCCTAGTAACTACTAAGGGCGCTCATGTAGTTTTATGGAAGAACCCGATCCTAACCGAGGATTTTCCAGGATTCTCTCGATGCACCTTGCATCGCTCTCTTTCATCACTGGAGTTCAACCGAGTTACATTGGCTTAGTATCTCTTTTTTATAAGTATAAAATATATCTTGTATCTTTTTTTTACTCTGCACGTGTTCTCAACTCAAATAAATTCATCAGTCTGAATCTATTTTAAATTAATAAAATATCCAATCAATTTTATTTTATCGAATCAAATAAACTCACGCGTTTAGTTTAATATAATTTCATATAAAAGTTAAATTTATTTTATCTCATTTTTGTTGATAATATACTTAATAAAGGTATATACATGTGATCAATGTAAAACGTTTAAACGAAGGTACAAGAAAATAAGTGCAAGTTAATATTTCAAGTTTATAATAAAGTAAATCATCTTTTGTATCATACTTAAACAAAACAACCTTTATAAAAGTCATTTTGTAATTTAACCGATTATCAAGTTCAATTGAAATAAACAAATATAAATCCAATTATTCAACGTGTTAGACAGTTTAAATTATTATAAATAATTCTACATACGTCAGAATTATTAATCTTGCATTTATCCGTAACTCATCCACTGAAATGCAATCACGGACCACGTGCGTCTTGATAGTTCATACCAGATCCAAATCATCCAGCGTAAGTAAAAAAAAAACTATATATATATTATGCATGTACAAGGCCTGGCCGAACGTAATAGAATCCTTTTTACTTTATTTTTGACGTATTTTTTTTTCTATTTAAAGTCGAGTCAGTCTAGTAATTAAGTAGTGAAACTAAAGAGTGAATAGTGTTGAATTCAAGTGCTTCATTATTATTTCTAAATTATCAAATTAATATTAAACGTTTCTTCGTGGTTTGAGTTGTAAATTTTTGTATCTTTTCTGTCCGTAATTCCCACGTGCTAAAATCCCTGTCGAAAATGCTGTATGGCTAGACTAAATAAATGCACAAACTTTAAATATATATATTCGGTTAAAATAATTAGTTTGTTTTAACAAAATTCGGGTTAATTTAATAACCAATATATTACATAGATTTTAAAAGAAATTCTTAAGTAAAAATTTATTTGTGTTACAACCCTATCATTGACTTTCATTATTCGGGGTGTTTCTTTATATATTTAATTCATTCTTTCTATCATTGACTCAATCAACGGCGGCTATTCAGACTGACGCGCCTTCAAAACAATTGGATTGTTATACTACAAGGTACTTTTATTATCTAAAACCTAAATCACATTCCCTCCTTACCCGCTAGCCTGTAGGTAATAGCAAAATAAGAGGATTAAAAATAGTTAAATGTCAGGGTTTTTTTTTTTTTTTATTAGTTTACATATTTCTCATGATTTTAATTTATTTATAAATATTATCCGGGATAAAATTTTCAATATTCAATAAAAATAGCATCCTGGCACGTAACAAGAAGTATTAGATGGTTACATTTAAAATAATGTTAAAAATTTTTATATATTTTTGAAAAAATTAACCTTCGATAGCTCAGTTGGTAGAGCGATGGACTGTAATTGGTTCGATTTAATAAAAGAGTTTTCTATTGGTCGCTGGTTCGAACCCGGCTCAAATGATTATTTTTTTGATTTATTCATCTATAAAGAAAAAATTTCTCAAAAGTGTTTAGAACTTTTCAAGTTACACTATTGAGATAAATTTTGAAAAGAATGGATTCTTCAATTTATTATTTCTTAAAAATGTCATTACCGATGGATGTTAATTTGATATCAACTTTTTAAACCATTGAGATAGTAGTTCTTTGAAAAGTGAGAATGATTCAATTTAAGTCAGTGCATCATCAAAATTTTTAGTTTATTTTCACAAGAATCTAGTGAGAAAACATTATAAAAAGTTTGAAAAAAATTTTAGCATTCATCGATTTTCAAGGGTTTCAAGAAAGACAAGGTTTATTCGTATTAAAAAAATCATCCATCGAACCAATAAGTTCAAAAATCAAACCAAGAGCGATAGTATTCAAACCACCATGTAATAAAGCATCATTAAGCAAAAAATATCAAGAAACAGTATCTAACTGTAAAATATGTCATCATGGAGTATCATGGGAAAACGGAACTGAAGAATTTGCTTTGCTGCTTGAACTATTTTTAAATATGATATTTTTTTCTTTTCTGAATTTTTTTATTATTCTTTTTGGTGTTAATGCAAATTTTACGTTTTAATAACTTTCCATCAATTTTTTTTTTTGTTTTTTTATTTTCCATTGTAGATGATAAATTTGTATTTTTACAACATTCATATTCTTTATTAACACAACCCATACCGAATTCCGATTTTACCTTAATAGCACCAGTAACGAAGGTAACTGTAGCTCTCTTAGCTAAACTTGCGTCTTTAGAAAAGATACGTTTGGTTGTTTCATGAGCTAGAATATCGTCAGCTGCGTTTTTTGCTTTTATATCGTTTTGATTTTTGAATAAGCAATGTCGTGATTTTTACAAGCTGCATTCAATGGATTAATTCCAGGATCACCTCTAGCTAAACGTTTTTGTAATTTTGTTCCTGGTCCACAATATGAGTAACCAGGGAGATGAAGTTCAAATGGTAACTTGTTGAGTAGGCTATTACGTATTCCTTTTCCACACCGTTTTTTTTCTTTCTATCAGGTGTATGCTCAATCATAGTTGAGTATAAACTAATTGTAAAACTATAAAATACCGCAATTTATATGATTTGAGCTCAGTATTCATCAATATGGAATATCAGAAACAAGCTCTAAAATTACCAGTTTTAAATTTTGAGATAATAACATAAAAAAATGGTGATGGTTTTATAGAATTATTACCAAATACAATACGATGTGCAATTATTGGAGGAAGTAATTGTGGTAAAACGAACGCATTCATGAGTTTAATTGTTGATCCGAATGGATTACGTTTTGCAAATATCCATATTTATAGCAAATCATTATATCAACCAAAATATCAATATTTAGAAAAATTATTGGGACTAATTGAAAAAATAAATTATTATAAATTTTCGAATAATGATGGAGTTGTGTCAGTTAATGAAGTAAAAGCGAATTCACTATTCATATTCGATGATGTAGCAACTGAGAAGTAGGATCATATTGATTCATTTTATTTATGGCAATCATATGCACGTATTCCTAAACACTTGATACGTGATAATAAGAATTCTTCCATTTTTTTTCCACAAGATGATACTAATTTAAAACATATACATCATGATCATGTTAATATTGATATAGTGAATTTCGAAAAATGTGTATAAATTGTTGGAAAGAAAAATTTTGTTTTTTATGTTTTGATAAAGATAAAGATATTGATAAAGGAAGATATAGAAATAACTTTGACTGCTTCATAACTATAAAAAACAAAACAATTTGTTGATTTTTATTAGTTATCCGTGAATTTTTTGATAATCAAGATGCCTCTCAGTGAGCAATAGCTTATTGATGAAACTTGATGATAATGAAAGTTTTTGAGTGAAATTGAAAAAGTACAAGATGTTATACGTAAAAAATATCAATGGATAAAATAAGGTAAAGAAAATTTTGCTGATGTTGCGAATGAATATCTCAAACCAGTTGTCGAACCATTAAAAAAATTGACTGCACAATTACCATCAAACATTGCGAAACCAATAATAAATAATGACTTTTTTATGAATATAGTATCACTTGAGCAAGATATGGAATATGATACTGCTAATGAAAAAACATTTATACAAGATGAATCATAATGATTTATCAAACAAATACTTAGAAAAATAAATAGTTCACAATAGGATAAAGATTATGGAGTAAAAGAAGTAAAATCAGACTATAAAGTAGGAAATGCTACGATATCCTTCAGTGATGATGAAATAAATATTTTAAATACATCATACAAAATAACACCTGGATTGATAGAATTATTATTTATGAAATCACCAGATAAAAAAAGTATTACTGATATTGATGAAAAAAATTATAATGACATTCTTCATAATACAAATGCATTTTATAAATATCATAAGTCTACTTATCCAATGAAAAATTCAGCATCAAGAATAAAAAAATATTTTATAAAAAAAATAAAAATATAAATTACACCTATAAATATTTTAAAAAAATATTTTTTCAGTTTTATTGAACGTCATATTAGTAATAATCAACATCACAGTAGTGGATTATTACCGTTATTCGAAAATATATTCCATCTAGACTTGATTATGTTCATTGGGATGATCCAAATGAACTCGTTGATCGATTACGATTATTAGTGGCATCACGAGGAGCTGGTAATTCGAGTCATAATGATGAGATATTATTAATTATTAGAGAATTAAGAGAAGGTGGTTATATATTTAAAAAAAATAATTTATTAGTCTTTATTTATCACTTGAAGAAATATGACTGAATCAAAGAAACCCTATTCAAGGATGTTTTCATACTGAAGAGCTACAAAAAGTTCGTCATCCGGATATTTATTTAATAGAAAATGTTTTAAAAAAACGAGGAAATAAAATATATGTAAAATATCTTGGATTTGATAATAGTCATAATCAATGGATCAATAAATCAGATTTTTGAATTAAAAAATGTGTTTCCTGTTTATTTACATTTTATACATAATATACATAATTTACATAATATACATTATTAACATAAATATTTTTATACTTAAACTAGTTTTGATTTAAACATACTTTGACTAAAACATCTCTGTTCTACATGTTTATAACCCCAAGGCAAAGTATCCGTTTCACCAATTATCAACTCACGTTTATCATCTTCCGAACTCAGGCTATTTTTTCAGTTGTTATTGTTGTTACTGCATGATTATATGATTTTATAATATTTTGTTTCTTTTTTGAAATAATGTGATCAATAAGGCAATTTTTATAATCATTACAAGTAATTTGTCTTACAGTAGATCCTTTAACACCTTTCTATTATATTATATATTTCTATTATTTTCTATTATATAAGAATATCATTTACTTCGTAAACCGATAAATTCTTTCATTATTTTTACATTAATCTCATCTTTCATAATACCAATAACTTTTTTGTTTTTCAATGGAATTCCATACCGATTATTTTCAGAATAATCATATGTGTTAAATTAATCAGGATTATCACGTATTAAATCATATAGAATATTACTAAATATATAATGAACAGCAAAATCAGTATCACCATATAAATACTTGACTTTATCTCCATATTTTGGTTTTATAAAGTTATAATGAACTATATTTATTTATGAATTTCATTGATTTACGAGTTCTCACAGACTCTATAGTTTTACCATAAATTGCATTAATAAATAATTTTCCAAGATTTTTTTCAAATGCACTACAAAGTATACTGTTGTAAATTTCTATAATGAACGACATAATTTTTTTTATTATCTAATGTTGCTAATAATTTTGAAGTTATACTTGATGTAAATGTGACAGATAATCTAAATCAATTTCAAGAATTATCATCAATTGAATTTAATATTGAAAATAAAAGTTATCAATCCATTTAAATTTACATGTTGGGAGACATTCCCACATTGCAGCTCCATACATATTATTCAAACCGAAGTACATCAAAAATGACTCTTTCTCCAGGATTATATTCATTTCCTATATATCAATTATTAGCTTTTCCATATAGATTTGACACTTGTGATAAACCACCTCTCATACCTTGCTCAATAAACCACATCATTTCAGGATCTGTTAACTATTCCAGTTTAATCTGAGTATATCTCATCATTGCACTAGACTAAGTCCTGGTAGCGTATAATAATGTCTTGGATCAACTTATATGTGTTCGAACAATCAGTTCTAAAATTTTCAAAAACATCAGCTAAGAGAGTGACATATGTTTGTAAATATAGAATCAGAATATTCACTAAATGTTCTTATATTAACCTTTTTCTAAACCTTTTTCGCATGATTATACGCTTTATCTGAAATATTCTCTTTATTGTTAGTAAAATTGATTTTTTTAATGGAAGTGCTGTATCATTAAATTTTTCCCATTCATCAAGATTCAAATTCATCAAGTCATTAATTCAAATTCATCATTGCTTTCACAAAAACTTTTTGTTATATTTTTTTATTAATTATCTAAATTTTTTGATAGAAAATCTATTGAACTTCTTATAGATCTATATGAGTCAATAAATCTAACCTGAATTCTCGAACTTTTGACATGTTTTGTGAATGAAATGTATCTTTCTTTATTGGTTCTAAGAATATGAATTTTACCTGGGAACTGACTTTTCAATTTTTTTATGATAAAATGCGTATAACATGGAAAGTGAATAATCATAACTACACTTTAAATAGTATGTGATACTACTTGGTGTGTTTTTTTGATAAATTTGATTTTTTTCATATTTTTTATTTGACACTTTTTCCAACAAACATTCTAAATTCCTCTCAAACATCATCATCATCATCTTCAATTCCATAGATATTAATTTTTAATTTGTGTTGTTTTTCCAAAAATTCAATTTTTTCGCATGTTAATGGGAAATTCATTCCACTGCAATTAAACTTATTAACATGTTCTGTATAAATATTAACTTTGTAACTATTAACAGATAGTTTATATAAACATGCTAGAACAGAACAAATAAAATTATCTGAATTTTGTACGTTCACAACTAAATAAGTTTTTTGGATCTATAATGGTAAGTCAACAAACGATGAATTACCACCTTGTAATGGTATATAATTATTTACTTGAACTTCAAGATGTGAAATTTCAAGTAATGTCTAACCAGATCCTTTGAATTGTGCTTCTTCAACATCTTCTAACATATGCTCAAAATTTTTGGAAAACACTTGATTGAGATTGGATGATTGTAGAACTTCAAAACTACCTTCACTAAAATATTCCGTTTCAACTTCTACACTATTATTTTCTTGTTTTCGAACTTCATAATTTAAAGCTCAAACAGTATAAACTTTCAAAGCATTTTCATTTTGTAATATATTGTTGATTCGGTTAATCAACATCTCTTTTTCATCAGACAAAAAAAATTTTAAATTTTTCTGTTTTAAATTGATTATTGCTCCAGTCGTTATTCTATTTTTAGAAGCATTTCCTAAATCTTTCCATTTAATTAATTTTTCAGTTGAACTATCAAGGAATTTCTTTTCTACAGGTGATGATATTGCACCTGTTCCTTGCTTCTGCAATTTTTCGAATTTTATTAGCAATCCTGTTAGGATTGCTACGGTTGTTTGGGTCAATCTTCTATGTGCAACTGGTAGAATTTTCTAATTTGTATTAAACTTTGCAATATTTTGACGAATGTTGATAATACTATGTTGAATTTCACATTGATTTGGGTTTTCATCTTGTTTAGCTAATGTCATGCGGTACTCCTCACGCAAAATTTTATGTTGTTTTCATAAATCCATTTTGATTAATTATTTTTGTAAAAAGAAAAAATATTATTATTTTAATTTCGAGTGCATAAACGATTTATATAAATATTATTTTTCAATTTTGATTACTGATCGGAAAAGTGATATTGAAAGAAGAAATTTGTAACTTATACACAGTTCTTAAAGAACTAATGACCTGATACAAAAAATATTATTCTAGGATGATGCCTCGTGAAAATCTGAGGATAATTGAGTTGAAATTTTTATAAATAATCCAAAGATTGCTAAGATATTAATGGATTATCATAATTTTTGAGGTTATACACTATTTTTAAAAAACTAATGACCTGGTGCAAAAATTATTATTCTAGAATAATACCTTGTAAAAAACTGAGGATAATTGACTTTAAACTTTTACAAATGATCCAAGGATTGCAAAGATTTTAATGGATCACTATAATTTTTAAGGTTACTCATGGTTTTTGAAAAACTAATGACCTGGTGCGAAAAATATTATTCTAGAATGATACCTCGGAAATATCTAAGGATAATCGACGTACTATTTCTAAATTTATGTTTACTGATTAATAATCTATTAACAGATAAAAAATTTTGAGGTTATTACTTACTTGTAATATGGTTAACAGGATATAATATTTCCACATTAATCCACAAAGAGACAGAGAACTTTGAAAATGCACTCGCTTAAATACTGCTATCCCCACTTTTTCAATGACTTTTAGCCCAACTAGCTAGCGGTAATAAGATTTTTTTATTTTTTGTTTTTAATTATTATTTGTAGATATAACGATCAAATACATTGACAAAGTAGCGCTGAGCTTTAATGGTTAGGCACATTGAACTTTCACGGTAGAGACCAGGGTTCGAATCTTGGTTAAAGTAAAAATTTTTTTTTCAAGTAAGAAAAATATAGTAGTAGTGACATTTGAAAAGTAATGATGACAGCAGGTATTCAAAATTTAAAACGGAGAGACTCTAAAATTAAAGATGCTGGCGGAATAATAATAATAATAATAATATATCCATGAAAATCACAAAAAAAAAAAAATAATCCTCTTATTATAAAAAGTTCACTTGACCGCATTTTATTCATAATCTGATTGGTCTAATTATTTTATTCGTAATCTGATTGGTTTTAATTTTTTGGCATTTGTTTATTTATAATTAATCTTTCTCTCTCACACTAACACGTTACTATGGTGTTGTTTATACGTTTTATTTTTTTTCTGGCAGTTGAAAGATGACTTGATTTTATAACACGCTCAACCAATGTTAGTTCAGGAGAAGGGGCTATGGCACTAAATGAATTTAACTAGGAGTGGGAGAAGCTTTTTTCCGTGTTGTAGAAACCAACTTTGGTAAATTTGACTTTAGTTGTGTCGTAGCCGTTGAAAGTGAAGATTATATATTGAATAAAATAAAAATAATAATATTAATATAATATTAAATAAAATAAAAGTGTGTGATTATTATCATAAATAATATGTTTAAGTATAAATTATTTCTTACACATGACTCACAAACAAAAGTGTAAAAAAAAAAATATTTTTCAGATTCGTTTAGTTGCTATGCTGTTGCTACGTGTGTAAAAATTGACAGAGATAACTTGATTTACTTATGTCGCTGCTGGTGAAAGTGAAGATTTATATAAAATCAAAAATAAAATAGAAGTGTGTGATTATTATCATAAATTGAAAGTAAAGGTTATAATAGGATATAAATTAATAACAATTCATATAATAAAAGTGTGATTATCCTAATATAAATGATAAAAGTCAGTATAATTTATAATTCATAATTTGTAATTTATAATTTATAATTTATAAATTATAATTTATAATTTATAATTTACAAATACAAACAAAAAATTGTTTATTCAAAAGATTTTTTTAGATTTGTTTGGTTGCTACGTGGTTGTTATACGGAAAAATGTCATACGAATTCACATCTGATGAAGAAACTTCGGAGTTTCGAACCGGTGATAAATATGTGTTAGTATATTTTAATATTGAAGTTAATATATTATTTTATTTTCCTATTATAAAAACTAATTTGTTGGTTTTTTTTTATTGATATATCAGGTTTTGTTGATGCTATTTGATTATGAATATAAAGCCAGTTACAGTTAAAGGACAACCAAGTTGGTTATTTTTAATTATATTAAATAATAATTCACAAGTGAAAATGCGCATTATTTATTGGGGTAAAGAAGCACAAGAATATGCTATAATAATGAAAATGAGGTAATTTTTTTTTGTATAATTTTATATCAGCAATTTATTATAATTATAAACAAAAATTTTTTATTATTTTAGATTTTACAAATTATGGGAGGTAATTTGACAACATCAAACCCAAAATTTAGAAATCAAAAAGACAATATTCATGTTTTTGAATATAATTTTCAAGATTCAAGCAAAATTATTAATCATGGTACTTTTATTCAACAAGAAGCTTCAAACATTGAGAATCAACTTATTGAATTTGAAAGATGTTATATTTAATTATTTTAATTATTATTATTTTTTTATATAACTATTTATTACTTATAAATATATATATTTTTTTTTATAAAAGTCAAAAGTTACAAAATTGTTGATGATAAAGAAAAATTTTTAATAGTAAAACTTATTAATTATCTCCAAGAGGATGAACGTTTAAAAATTGGTGTTCCAGTCAAAATGCGTGGAGTATACATAATATACATTGAACGTGGGCATTTTTTTTTTTTATTTATATATATATATATTTTTTTTTGTAAAATAAATAAAAATTATATATTCGTTTTTGTAATTAAAAAAAAAAAATTGTGAACTATTCTAGACTCGCGGGTTAATTATGTGTAAACATCTTTGGCGCGAAAATAGTTTTGAAAATGTAAGATATCCCGATTTGTTCAAGGTGGCACTTTTTTAAAAAATAAAAAACAAAAAAAAATTTAAAAATATTTGGACTCAATGAAATTTTTATAATGGTTAAGGCCTTGAGTCCACAATTCACAAAATTTCAATTTTTTCTATTTTCTTTTTTTTTTTTTTAAATGCCACCATGGTATGCTGCCACGGTCGATTAACCCGTAAACTTATTCCAACTCTCTCAAATTTTCCAAACTGCTTTTTTTAAAATGTTCTATCCAAAAAAAATTTTTTTTTTTTTGGAGCTATAGACAAAGTGCGTGGCAAACCAACGTATATTTATATTATTTAAATACTTTTTATCGCATTGAAGAAACACAGTATTGTGAAGAATTGTTTTTTAATACTCTGCTTCCGGTTTCGAAATTTAGAAATTTTTTGATATATACAGGGTGAATCAGCCCAGGTAGCATGACTTTCCGTCGGTAATAGTGGTTGTTTTGTTACCTATTTTGAACTTGGCAACACTTTTATTTCGTTTAAATAATTGTTGAATTTATCGTTCAAATAAATATTAAAATTTTTATTTAAAAAATTGTTGAATTTATCGTTCAAATAAATATTAAAATTTTTATTTAAATAATTGTTGAATTTATTGTTTAAATAATTACTGAATTTATTGTTTAAATTTTTGTTTTAACTCTTCTTTAAATAAATATTAAAATTTTCGTTTAAATAATTGTTGAATTTATTGTTTAAATAAATATTGAATTTATCGTTTAAATCAATATTGAATTTATTGTTTAAATAAATATTAAAATTTTTGTTTAAATAAACCTTCAAATTTTTCGGGTTATTTTGCAGAATTTTTAACTTTTTGCGGGACCTAACCGGAACCTTTTTCCAGGAAATTTTGCGAGATTTGTATTTAATTAAATTTTAATAATAAATTGAATTATTATTATTATTATTATTATCTAGTAACTTTGAAAGTAACAGTGTTGCCAAGCTTAAAAAAGGTAACAAAACAACCACTATTACCGACGGAGAGTCATGCTACCTGGGCTGATTCACCCTGTATAACAAGATAATAACATTAATTATTATCTATTAATAATAAAAATTATTATTTAATAATACTCATTATTATTGATAATAATATCGATCATTATTTATTGATAATGTTACGTGTTCGCATACGCGATTACGTTTATTTTAAATTTTTTATTATTAATTTTAATTTTGGATTTTACCGGAAGTAACGCGAGATTTTAGTTATTTATTTTTATTCAAAAATTATATTATTTTTATTTTAACATTTTTTATCTTTATTTAATTTTGCTGATTTATTTTAAACATTCAAAAGACGTTGAAAGTAAATATTTTACATCCGTTACTGTCAAGACAAATAATTTTATAACAATTTTATAATGCTGACTATCATGGGAACAATAACTAGCCATTGGCTAATTATTTGTCCCACTCATAAATTTTGGTAATAAAGGAAATATAAAAAGAATATTTTAAAAAGGGAATTCACTCTCGTGTTATATCTAAAACTGTCAACATCTATTGAAATAATTAAATAGCTAATTAAATTTTAAAAAGAAATATTTGAGTGATATTTTATTTGTGTAACAACACAACTATTGATTTTTAATTATTCGGGGTGTCTCTTCATATATTTAATTCGTTGTGTCTTGTATTTGATCCATTGACTTCCATCAACGGCGGCTATCCAGACTGACGCGCCCTCAAAACAATTGGATTTTAAAACTACAAGATACATTTATTTTCTACAACCTAATCAAATTCCCTCACAACCCGCTAGCCTGTAGGTTATAGCAAAATAAGAGGATTAAAAATAGTTAAATGTCAGGTTGTTGTTTTATTTTATTATCAGTTCCAGAATTAGTTTACATATTTTCTCAAATTTATTATTTAATTATTTTATCAACTTTAATTTATTTATAAATATTATCTAAGATCAAATTTTAAATTTCAATAAAAATAGCAACCTGGCACGTAACAATAATATTCATTAATTAATAACTATTATACAACAATCAAATGCACTTATTAAGAACAAATGGATAAGAAGAAAGATGCAATTGTTCAAATAATTCGTTCAACAGTAATTGTACTTAGTAATTGTCTTTTTTTAATTTGCAACGTTTTTTGTAGCCATTTTTTAATATAAAAAATGACTTTATGAAAATTTAAATGCATTTATATAACAAATAGCTAGGAAGATAGATGCAGTTGTTTAAATAATTTTTAAAGAGTAAATGTACTAATAATAGTTTATTTTTTTTTTTTACATTTTTTTTTGTACTGAATTTTTTTAAAACAAATATATTATTGTTACAATTATATAATTTTTGAACAATAGTTAGGCAAGTACTTGTTTTATTTTTACAAATCTATTTTCTCCCTCAGTCATTTGTTCATTCAAAAATTATTAATTGTTTATTCAAAGTACATTAAATTTAAGGTCCACCGGCAGTTGTACTTGAATAAATAAGTTTTTCAACACTAACTAAACAATTATTGATCAATGCAATTGATCGAATGATTTCTTAAGCACAAGTTGTAAAAGTAATTGTCCATTTTTTATTGCATTTGCCTCTTTTTCTGTAACCATTTGTTTAACTAAAAACTTATTCTATGTAATTTTCAATGCATTTTTAATAAATAAATGATTATAAGAAGATAAATTCATTTGTTTAAATAATTTTTTTTTTATTAATTTCATAGTTAGATGTCGTTTTTGTCATCTTTTTTCCTTAGCTAAGTGTTTATTTAAATAATCAATTTAGATAATTTATTTGTTTATTTATCATAAACAAATGGCCAAAGATGCAATTGATTGAACAATTTTTTTAATAATATTTCTACAAGCAACTCCTTCAAAAAAGTAATTTATGTAAACTTAAATTGATTTTGCAAAAACAAACGGCAAGAAAAAAGATGCAATTGATTAAATAATTTTTAGAACATTAATTGAACAAGTTATTGTCATTTTTTTATTTGCACTCCTTTCCGAAGCCATTTGAATATAGTTTATTAAAAAACATATTTCATGCAATCTTAAATGTATTTATCAAATGAAAATGTCCAGAAAAACAAATGTAATTCATTGAATAATTTTTTGAATAATAATTCTATAAGTACTTGTCTTTCAGCAACTCCTTGCCTAATCCACTTGAAATAAAATTGCCCAGACAAATTCTACAATAGATAAATGGCTAATTCTCAAGAATCGAAAGTTTTCTGTATGATGATTTATCTGAGATTTTATGTTGACGAGTCAAAGGCATTAGCTGATGTTATAATATGATAGATTGACAATAATAAACAAATTTTAAGGTTATTTTTAGTAATGAAATTTATCACTTGAGTTTAAACATTATTGAAATTATTAAGATTATGGTATAAATTTGATTCTGAACCTTTTAGAAAAATATAAATTGAAATTGTTAGTCAAAGTAGATAATTATAAACACAACAAGTCTAATTAACGATTTTAGAGCAACTTATTTGCTCTCAATCAATTTTATTTATTTATTTTATTTTATCATTTTATTTCTTTTCTTTTAAATAGATTTTGCTTAAAAAACGCTTCCGATCGAGAAACATTATTTTAAAAAATTGTAGGGTTTAAAAAATTAATCAAAAAAAAAAAAAAATTGCAAAAATGTTCAAAAAATTTTTCACAAGACTAACACTTTTTCTGAATGAAATTTTTTGATTAATGCCAATTTTAAAAAAACCCGATTTAACTTCAAAAAAAACATTGTTCATACTCTAAACTCCATCATAATGAGTATTTTGTCCTTTTTTTTCGAACGTTACAACTTTTTCAAATAAAATTTTTTTGTTCGGAGGCATTTATTATAACCGGATGCAATAGTACCTTCAACTATCCCTATCAGGTCTTTTAACCAGATAATTTAAAAAAATATATACAATTTGTTTAAAGAAAAAAAAAATTTTTTTTTTTTTTTTTTTCTGTTAATAATTTTTTATACAATTGTTTTTTATTTAAACAAATTGTTTATATTTTTTTTCATCAATTTAATACAATGAAACAACGAAACTATCATTAATAAAGTCTATCATAATGTCTAAACAATTAAAAACAATGTTGTTTTTATTAATAAATAGACAACCTATCTTTTTCCATTTTTTGGTAGCCCTGCATCAAACATAAAGCCTTACACCTCTTGTGGAATTATCGTGGTAAGTTTTAATATGTGGTGAAAAACAATTATCTATGATAGTTATAATACGAAAAGTACAAGTACTTGCTACGTAAGCAATGACTACTTCGATTCAAAGTATAAACTAGATGTCTACGTTATATTTGTCAAATTATTAGTTCATCGTTTTATTAAATTATCTTGTCAGCAAATTTTTTTTTTTACTATTAATTATAGTAAACCTAAAATACATTTTCTAGTCATGAAAAGTTTATGGGCCATGCAGATTTTATTTTTGATTTGTCTAGCTGTTGATAATTTAATGGCAATTTTCTTGACCAAAAATGTCTTCAAAATACACCTGGTATAATCTGGCGATAATTTGCCTTCTTCACCAATCAGCTTTTTGTAGTTAATCGGAATAAAATGATTAACAATAGTTTTAAAAATACCAATTTTACAACATATGTAATACATTTTAGATTGAATACTGATAATATCTTTACGACATTCTTATCTTCTGTTAATTTATTTTCCAACGTATTCAAATTAGAAAAGCTATTTATGGGCAATGTAATATTATATTGTCTTTCAATGTCAACATGCTTTTGGACAGTATCAGTCTTCAATGACTGTATATCTTTCTGAATTTTTTTTACGATTCCATCTATCATATTAATTTTCTTATTTTCTGTTGATCCATTTTTGCTTTAATTGTTTAAATTTTTCTTTCTAGCTGGTAAAATATTGTCACATTTATCTGTATCTGTTCCAGACGCAATGGTATTAGAATTTAGTGGTCCTGGTAAGATGTCATCAATATTTCCAATTGTATCATCTTGAGGAGTATTAGTAACAATTTCATATTATTCAAATGAATCCTCATAAAAATTTTTTAATAGAAACATTAAAAATAATCAAATATTTTTAATATTCACAGACAAACTAAACAAGAAAATTCTGGCTGATAATTTTATTTATTTGCTTATTCTATTATTAATATGAAAAATAAAAATGATTATTTATATCAATGATAAAAGAAGTAAGTCAATATACCAGGTGTCCTATTTTAATCTATTAATGAACTTTTTTTTAAATATGGCTCAAATCGAAAAATAATTTAAGTACAAGTTGTAGGGTTCGGAGGGGGACATAGAATAAAAAAAAAAAAAAAAAAATCAAAAAAATTCAAAATGGCAGAATTTCCGGTATGAACACAGTTTCTTTAGATAAAAACTATATTTTTTTTTTAACCAAAAAGTTTTTCACATCAAAACTAACACTTTTTATTTGAAAAATTTTTCGATAAAAACTTTTTTATTAGCTAAATTTCACCGTTTAATGGATTTTGCTCGAAAAATATGCTTCCAATCGACGAATAGTTTTTAAAAAGTTGTAGAAGGCGAAAAAACAAACGAAAAAAAAAAAAAAAATTAGAAAGAAATTAAAAATGGCAAAGTTCAAAGCATGAACATAGTCCATTTTGAGGTTAGGTGGCTATGTTTTATCATAAAATAGTTCACAACAAGACTAACACTTTTTCTAAATGAAATTTTTTGTCTACAGCCATATTTAAAAAAAACTCTACATAACCTTAAAAAAAATTATTTATCCTCCATACTCCGCGATATTCAGTTATTTTGTTATTTTTTTTTCTTTTTTGTTTTTTTTAAGCCCTACAACTTTTTGAAATACTATTTTTTATTCGGAGACATATTTTTTAAGAGAAATTCTGATTTTATCGAAAATTTTTTTTTGGCTAAATTTAATCTGTCAATGAATTTCCCTCAAAAACAATTATCCTGAGAAAAAGATCATAACTTTAAAAATCTGTTAGAATTCAAGTTTAGGAGTTAAAATTTACGGTAAATAGTATCTAACAAAAAAAACAAAAAACAAGTATTTTGTACAAAAAAAAGAGTCAAGTACTCGAAATTGTAGTCAATTTGTAATGTAACTTGTTTTGCCATTAATTAATCTAAAATGTTAAAAAAAAAAAAAATAATAAAAAAAAAAAATTATACTTGACCCTGCGTAGTTATTTCTAAATTAAAAATAAAATTTTAAGCCAACATTATTCAATCTTATGTTTAGCAGGGTCAAGTATAATTTTTTTTTTTTTAACATTTTAGATTAATTAATGGCAAAACAATTTCGAGTACTTGACTCTTTTTTTTGTACAAAATACTTGTTTCTTGTTTTTTTTGTTAGATATCACATCTTTTTGTAAAGTTTTTTTTGTAACACACACAATTTATATATCATCAAGTTTAATTTTTATTTATAATTATTTTACCAGTGTATCATTTGATGTTTATTATTTTTAACATACAATATTGCAATATTTATCATATATTCATATGTCAACTCTGCAGTGCAGCCAACAAAAATGAGCAAGTGAGAAAAGTAAAAAAAAAAAAAAAATTTTTTATAATAATCTTATACCGTACTACCAACTTAACAAAATCAGAAATCTGGTTTTTCAGCCAAAAAATCGCAACCGTTAATTTGATTGTTCAATAAAAAAAATAAGCCACTAAAAAATCTGATTTTTTTTTTAAAAAAAAGCTTGACATCGATTTATGGGATCATTACAAAGCCTCATATTTTTTAATAAAATCCATCATATTTTAATTAATTTTCTAAAAATTGGAGACGGAAGGGGGCAAAATATTTGATGTATAATAAGGCACGGTAGTTACTCTTACACACACATATATATTTCCTTTCTCATACTTGACTCGAGG
Source organism: Lysiphlebus fabarum (assembly GCA_011426435.1). Classification (NCBI taxonomy): domain Eukaryota; kingdom Metazoa; phylum Arthropoda; class Insecta; order Hymenoptera; family Braconidae; genus Lysiphlebus; species Lysiphlebus fabarum. The sequence goes on along the minus strand of WSYQ01000294.1, from coordinate 28,410 downwards.
CACTACCGTGCCTCTTGATATCTGGTCCTGTATCAACTGCTAGGTACATCAAACTACTAATTAGTTCACGATAAGGAATCTTCCAACAATCATCATGATTATTATCATTTAATTTTAAATTTGTATTTATTGGTGTTAATGCTGATTTACAGTCTTGCATTTCAAACTTTTTTACACATCATGTATATGATTTTTTTGTGACAATTTCATTTCTCTTTTCGTATCTTTGAATTCAAGTCTTAGAAATGTACAACCTTTCCCAATATTTTTGATAAATAATTAATTAAATTTTTTATTCAACTTTAAAACAAATTCATGTATTGAATTTTCATTATTACTCATGACAAGTAAATCATCAACATATGTTGCTACAATTAATCTCGAAGTTTTGTCTCGATTCGAAAAAACACATGGATTAGAGTTGTTATAATTTATAATCTAATTTTATATACCACTGTCTACCAGCTTGTTTAAGCCTATAAAGTGCTTATTTTAGTTGACATTCTTTATTTTTTTCTTTTATTTGACATACTATAATTCTTGCATTCTCATAATCTCGAAGTTCTTCGAATGTTTCTTTAAACATATCAGAGATATGTATAATGTTTTATTTAAATTTCTATTGAAAAATGCAGTTGTAACATCTAGATGATGTATTTCTAAATTACATTGTGCTGCTAAGGCAACAAGCATACGAATGGAATTCGACTTTATTACTGGTGCAAAGGTCTCATTAAAATCAAAACCTGGTTTTTGTGAGTAAGCTTTTGCAACAGTTCTTTCTTTTCTCCTTTTAAAAATGCCAGAATTATCATATTCGTTTACTAAAAATAATCTTGACCCAATAATGTGTTGATTTGATGGACGATCAACCACTTTCCACGCATAGATCTTCAATTGAGCTTGAAATTCTTCTTTAACAGCAGCTTTCTATTTATCTTTATCTTTGCTAGCAAATGCTTCATTAATATTCTCTTCAACAATATTTACTTGTTCATCAAAAATATAATGTTTTTTTGGTCTGCCACGTTTACCAGTTTTTAATTAAACATTTTTTTGAGTTTTTGATAAAATTTCTTTGGCTTTTTTTATTTCATCATCATCAAAACTCAAAAAATCATTATTTAATTCACCTGAATTATTCGAATTTTTAACTATACAATTCAAATTAAAGTTCATTTGATACTGACATATTATTATTTAATTCATTTAATGAATTTACAGTATTATATCTTGTTGATAATTATTATTTGTATCACTTAATGCTTGATTTGAATTTTTATTTACTTTAAAATTATCACATATATTTTTATTTTGTACATTTGTTACAAATCTGCCCAAGAAAAAAGGTGACGATCTTTAACGATCGTTGAAGACTTCATATTTGTCGACATCTTTTTCGATCGCTGACGATCACTGACAATCAATGTCGATCGCTGTCGATATACATTAATCTACAGAAAAATAAACATATTATTATAATTATTAAACTTACGTAGAAGAAATTTTGAATGTGTTAACACCTTTAGGCGGGGATCAAGTATAGAACAAAAGAAAATAAAAATTAAAATAGACGTACGATCCGTTACTAGATCTATGCCTGACTCCATTGTCTTCTGATGTTAAATTTATTTGCATTATTGTGCCAAAGATGTTAATACATATATATCTTAGGCCGTATTATAAATCGTAGGCTTTACCATTGAGAAAATCATTTTTGTTTTCTGATATTTAATTGAACGTTTTTTTAATAATACAATATATAGAAACCGATGATAGTTTAAAAGTTCCATAGGGATTGAAAGAGGTGTTAGTGGCAGATTATGTTAAAGTTCAAGTTATGTTAAAAATCAAAAGACTTTTCTGTTTCTTAATCATGTTTGCTAGCCGTTCGACAATCAGTTGTATTTATGAATAACAATTGGAAAATTTATTGTCAGCCAATAATGAAACCACGTGAGTAAACCATGATATTTATTCATATGTTCGAATGAATAAAATGATAGAATTATTTATTTAAAAAACTTTTTGCAATGTATATTGCATACTTAACTAATCTCATATAAATGTAAAATATTCTCATCCGCAACAACAATAATGTATTGGAATGAACAATAAATATATTATTATAATTGTATTACAATACAATTGTAAAAAATATCAACAAAAAGTATTAATCAAGAGGCACGGTAGTGCCTCGAGTCAAGTATGAGAATGGAAATATATATATGTGTGTAAGAGTAACTACCGTGCCTTATTGTACACGACAAATTGGTGACCCCTTCCGTTCCCAAACATCAAATGATACACCGGTAAAATAATTATAAATAAATATTAAACTTGATGATGTATGAATTGTGTATGTTACAAAAAAAACTTTACAAAAACTGTCAAAACTGTCAAATGAGACAAAATATCAGTAATTTTTTAATTTCGAACAATTGTTGTAAAATAAAACGGTTTAAAAGCCTTATTAAAGATTACATCAAAATTTTCCTTATTTTTTCTTTATATTTCTTTAGTTTTTCTTCAACCTATCCGCATTTTACATTAAATGGCTAAGAAGGTTTTGAAAAATCGAACATGACTTTCCATAAGCACTCATGTTTAACCTTCAAAAAAGTAGCCTACTTTACTAATTAATTACCAAGTAATTTGTTACAAGAAAATTATGAAAAAATTTGAGCGTATGTAAAATTATTTCATTAATCTACCTAAAAAATTTCAAGGCTCTCTCCGTGTTTTTGATTTGTGCTGGTAATCCCTCAAGAATACACCCCAAAATCCAGCTAAGAATTTACCTTAAGGTCGAAAATGAGTTTTACAAACGGGGTATCGAAAAATTATATTTAGTGCCCCAACATCCCAAATCTGTTCACTGTACTGTTCGTTGTGTGAACTTTCGTTTATACATATAGACACACATACTATTACAGTCATAAGAAAAGTGATCGTAAAGCGTTGCAATTACATATACTTTTATTTATTACTTTATTTCTGATATTTTTTTCATAGGCGAGAATTAAAATATATGTTACTTATTTATATTTTATTATAAATAATATTTCATACATACATCTATATATAATTATAATTTTCATTGGATAGATAAAAAATTATCAAGAGGCACAAAAGAGGTGATATTTAACAAAAAACAAGTATTTTGTACAAAAAAAACGTCAAGTATTCGAAATTATAGTCAATTTGTAATGTAACTTTTGCCATTAATTAATTTTTTGATATAAAAAAATATGATACAATAAAAACGGCAATGTCGGAAAATGGTCCCGTGGCAACCGGCTCCGAGGGTCGAGGATTATCTTTATTTTTGGCCTTTCTACGATTCGTAGTGTTTTTTATGAATATGCCTAGTTTAACCCAGTTTTTAATGAGGATTATAATTGAATGAACCCTAACTTATATTCATTGATGTAGTAGATTGCTACTCAATCTATGAGACCCAAAGTAGATTGGGTCCATACCTTGGCTTAGCCGGTATAATCAAAAATTATACATACTTGACTTCACTATACATAAGATTGAATAATAATGGCTTAAAATTTAATTTTTAATTTAGGAAAAACTACGCGGGGTCAAGTATAATTTTTTTTTTTTATTATTTTTTTTTTTTTTGACAATTTAGATTCAACTACATTTATCGAAAATAAAATTTCTTCGTTGGTTTTTATTGAATCATTTTTTTTTTTTTTATTAAAAAATTAATTAATGGCAAAACAAGTTACATTACAAATTAACGACAATTTCGAATACTTGACGCTTTTTTTTTGTACAAATTACTTGTTTTTTCTTTTTTGTTAGATCATATATTTTTAACGAGCACGTTTTTTTTTAATCTAGACAACCAGAACAATAGTTTGAGCTGGCGTTTTTGATCTATAACACAGATTGTAATAAATCAAAAACGAATCAGAAAAACAAAGAAAATTTTTATACAAGCCGTTGATAAAAAAAAACACTCAACACAATTTAAATAAAATTAGAGCTCGAAAAAAGAAAACAAAATTGCAGCCGTTTGAAAATTAATTTTTCAGTAGATTGTTTAGATCAAGAAAATGTTAGTAATATTTCCATTTTTTTTCTATTACAAAAAAGATAATGTCGTTCAAATTCAAATATATAAATGCTATTTATAATTGATAATGACTTTTTTTTTTATCAAGGATAAAATAAAAGTACTCGTACTAAAGCACCAGATAAATTAAAAACTTTCTGGGATTTTCAAAACCAACAGGAAAGTTACAACCATGCTGGATCTAGTCCAAATAAGTCAAACTTACTACAAATTTCAGGGTGTGATGTTAGTTGTGTAGAAAGAATAAATCATGATGCTGGAAAAAACTTAAACATACGTAATTTTGGAGGAGACAGTCAAGTTATTCGTCATGGTGACAATCGTTCTTCTCGAGAATCAAAACAAGCACCTAGTTTGAATAAAGAAACATCACTTTAGAATGAAACTGAAAGACGCTTACAATTACAATGTAGGTCACTACCTGAAGTTTATCAAAATGCTAATGGTAATTATAATCGCGATCCAGACTTAGACTCACCAGGTGGGTCAATAAGTCGATCAAAAAATGATGCTATAAGACAGTCATTAGCCTCTCGTGAATCGATTAGCCGAGCATCTGGTTTAAATGAAGAAACATTATTCAATATAGATACTGAAGAAAGCTTATAGTCGCGATCACCCAGTCATCAGAATGGCGATAATGATGGAGATGACGGCTGGGAGACGCCAAATACATCAAGTCGAGAACGCACTGTAATTAGAAATAGTCCAGCGGATGCCGATGTAGAACAATCAGACTCACGAAATTTGGTCCTGATGAACATGCTACGGTGAGTTATAAAAATCAACGTTATTTCATAACTATTCGATTATATATCATTATTGCATCTTTAAAAAACAAAAATTTATTTCTGTACTAAACTGGTACTAAACTTATATAGTGCCATTGGGTACAGATGAAAGAAGACGTGACGTTTACTTAATGTATTTTTCCAGGTTTTTTTTTCTAAAATATAAATATAAAAAGTACATATATAAAAAATGTAGAAAAAAATTGTAGGCCCAGAGAAGACCCGAATGACCGCTGTGTGACGACTCGGAACAATTTTGGAGTATTTTAATTTTTATTCCAGATTCATTTTTGACTAATTTTTTAGAATCTTTAAAAGCATCATCTTTTGTTTTTAATAACTTTATCCAACACATCCTTGAACAATCATCAACAAAAGTTATTAAGTATTTAATGCCACCTATTGATGTTACTGGCATTGGTGTAAATAATCTTCAATATTTTAGTATTTTTGTTTGATGATTTGGGAAATGAACTACTTGTTAATTTTCCTTTTCAACATGTTTCACACATATTACCATTTTGTTGATAAGTAAACTTTATATTTTTATCATCTAACGATATCCTTAATACAGCAAAATTCAAGTGACCTAACTTTTTGTGCCACCTGATAATTGAATTTTTGCTTAAATTGTTGAATTTATCTTCTTGTTGACTTTCTTCGGCAACAAAATTTATTCCATCTATTTCTTGATCAACTTTTTCAACAATATAATAAAGTTTATTTATTTTGATTCCACTAAATTTCACATTACCTATTTTATCAGAAACTGTTGCAAAGTTTTCAATAAAAGTAATAATAAAACCTTTTTCTGTAATTTCACTCGAAGATAATAAACAAACTCTTAAATAAGGTTCAAACAGTGTATTATAGAGTTCAAATACTTTATTTGTATTTGTGTTTAATTTTGCTTCTACAATTCCTCTCGATTTAACAGTTGTTGTGGTATTGGTTGCTAAAATTAATATTGTAAAACATTTATTTGACTCATAAATTTTGTTTTGCTACCAGACATGTGAGAAGTAGCACCACTATCTAAACACCAGACATTAAATTTATCTTTACTTTTTAAGTTTAATATATTTTGTGTGTTTACAAACAAACCAGTCTCTTCAGCAGTCTGTGCTGAATCACTATTTTGTTATCCAAAATTTTTTTTTTTTAAACAATCAACATATTTGTGATCTTTCATACCACATTAACTACATTTATATTTGAAATAACTTGTTTTATTTTTTTTGAATAAATTGTATTTACCTTTTTTATATGAATTTTTTTTTTCAGTATAATGATTATGCTTTTGTTTTTTAAAATTGTTGTTGTTATTATAAATTTGATATGCTATTAAAGCACTAAATTCACTTGTACTTGCTGAACCTTCTCGAGCATCGCTCTTATCTGTAATTTTAACTTTAATATTATCAAGGCTCGGTAACTTATCATGTGATAAAAAATTTTATAAAAGTTGTTTTATAAACAATTTTATAAAAAAATAGGCAGAAAAGGTATCAAAATTTTGTCATATTTATATTATATCTTCTAAAATATTTATTATAATTTTGTATCATTGTTTTATAAATATTTTATATATAATTTATAAAAAATTTAAAAAATTTCCTTAAAAAAATGGTTTCTTAAGCCGGTCTTGAACCCGGGCTTTTCGGGTGAGTAGCGAGTGCTTTACCCCGAAGCCAGAAGACTTATAATAATATTTTTAAAAAATGTATAAAAGAATATGACTTTTTCAATTTTATCAATTTTTTAGTTTTAATCGTATTTTGGCAATAATTTCCATACAAAACAATAATAACAGTGATCATAATTTATTTCTTAATATAGATATATATAAATTGTTGTCAAAATACAATTAAAACTAAAAATTAGATAAAATTAAAAAGTCATATTTTTATATACATTTTTAAGTATAACTATTATAAGACTTGTGACTTCGGGGTAAAGCACTGGCTTATCACCCGAGTAGCCCGGGTTCAAGACCGGATTAAGTAGGTATTTTTTTAAGAAAATTTTTTATAAATTTTCCATAAATTATATATAAAATATTTGTAAAAAAATAATACAAAATTTTTATAAATATTTTATAAAATTTTTGCTAAATTTTGATAATTTTTTTGCCCATTTTTTATAAAATTATTTATATAATTTTTATAAAATTTTTATAAAATATTTCCGTGTGGTTTAAAGCTTGAAAATCTTCCTGGTCGACTCAACAATAACATGATTACTAGAAGTTCTTTATTTACTTCAATATCAATTTCATGTAATTTATCTATTATCTCCGAGAACTTGTATATTTGTTCACGTATATCATCACTTTCAACTATTTTAAATAATACCAACTGTTTCAATAGACTAACCTTAGTTTAACTTTTTTCCAACAACGAAAAAACAGTTACTCTACAACTCTCGTTTATGTAAAATCTAATAACTGATACACGTAATACGGGTTTTCTTTATATTTATATAATAGAATAGAAAATTTAGTGTCTGTCTTCAACAACACTTCATAGTCAACTCAATAGATAGTAAACAATACTATTAATTATATTTTAGTAAATTAATAAAGTGAATATATTATTAGAATTTAAGCCACAGTGTTAGGATTTATTTCAGTGTTATTCTTATTATTTTATCCTACAACATATCATTTCACATCCTTTGATAGCCCTGTATCAAACATAAGGCCTTACAACCCTTGTGATATTAACCTGGTGTATTTGGATACATGGTCTGATACACAAATATTAATGTAACAACACTTGGTGACATACCATTACCATCAACACGCCAAACATCTTAGTAATAATATACTTATTATATTAAATAGTAGTAAATATCAATTTGCCTTATTTGCGATAATACTGTTGTATTAACATTATTTCTAACTTTACAATTTTTGATAACAAATCCAGTACGTGAAGATTAATTATACATGAAAGTAATATGCAATATGATGATAATCTTCGTGTATATTATACAGGGTGAATCAGCCCAGGTAGCATGACTTTCCGTCGGTAATAGTGGTTGTTTTGTTACCTATTTTAAACTTGGCAACACTGTTACTTTCAAAGTTACTAGATAATAATAATAATAATAATAATTCAATTTATTATTAAAATTTAATTAAATACAAATCTCGCAAAATTTCCTGGAAAAAGGTTCCGGTTAGGTCCCGCAAAAAGTTGAAAATTCTGCAAAATAACCCGCAAAATTTGGAGGTTTATCTAAACAAAAATTTTAATATTTATTTAAACAATAAATTCAACATTTATTCAAACAAAAATTTTGATATTTATTTGAACGATAAATTCAATATTTATTTAAACGATAAATTCAATATTTATTTAAACAATAAATTCAACAATTTTTTAAACGAAAATTTTAATATTTATTTAAACAATAAATTCAACAATTATTTAAACGAAAATTTCGATATTTATTTAAACAATAAATTCAACAATTATTTGAACGAAAATTTTAATATTTATTTGAACGATAAATTCAACAATTATTTAAATAAAAATTTTAATTTAAATGAAATAAAAATTTTAATTTAAATGAAATAAAAATTTTAATTTAAATGAAATAAAAATTTTAATTTAAATGAAATAAAAATTTTAATTTATTTATTGAAGTGTTGCCAAATTTAAAATAGGTAACAAAACAACCACTATTACCGACGGAAAGTCATGCTACCTGGGCTGATTCACCCTGTATACTTGATGATTTATTATGGTGTGAAATTTGTCCAGCTGTATTTCATCTTGGTCGTGTTGGTCGACTATTAATAAATATACCAAGATTGTCATCGTGTTACTGGTATTGTTGATTGTATACCAGATAATAAAAAAAAGGTTTATTATGTCGTCAATATCAAAAAAATTGATTATTTGCACGTCGTATATTTATTAAAAGTAATGATTGTGATAATTATTATATACAACACCATTACAATTTCGACAATTATTATCCGCGTTAGATCAAAAAATTACGAAAGTTGCACTTTATCGTGAATAAACTGATAAAAAAGATGAAACAATACGACAATTGGAATAAACTAAACAAATAATAAATTAATTTAAAATTAATATAAAATCATATTAAGAAGTTGAAAATTCAGCAATATTAAAAATACAAGCAATATTAAAGATAAACTTGAAAAAAAATGATAATAATGTCAATAATAAAAATCATAAAATTAATAATAATACAAATATTCTTGAAACTTATGAGAAGCAATCAAAATATAACAAATCTTCTACTTCACTTTTAAATTCTAGAACAACAACTACTATCTTGAAGATTCCAAAAAACATTTCAAAATAAGTCAAATTAATATATTATTTTGGATATCAAAATGGTGATAATAAAAGATAAACACGCCAAAAAGTATATCAAATAGCAACTAGTACACATATATTTACACTTGGCATGGATGATATATTCAATATATATGGGGCGTTCCAAGTGAAATCACGGGGTCATCTGCCTGATCCCCGGCGATTTTGATAAAGTGAGCTATTATTGGTTGGTTTTGAGCCGAAATTAAGCGTCTAATTTTTTCAGATTTTTTTAATTGAATTTTCAAAAACCAGAAAAAAATATTTATAATTTACGTTGATCCGACTTTAATATTCATGTATTTTTCTACCTGGGATCATTTCCAACATATTCTTGATGACTTTGATCTTATTTTAGATTTTTTTTTATTCGTTCATTGTCACAAGCAATTTGTTCCCATTCTCAACATCTTGCAGTTTTATAAGGATAATGCCATGTATCCATTACTTGTACAGTTGTTTTCGAATTACAAAAAGAAACATGCATTCTATGAATTGAACTAGTTTCTGTACTGCACCACTATTGGATCATATTTAACCATTCGATTATGTGGAATTAAACAATTAGCTGACGATCAAGCATAAAATTTTGTTGTTCATTCGAATTCAAGTTGAATGTCTACTTGTCAACATTTTAAAAACTCATTCCGCTCTGAACAACCTATATTAACAAACTTTTTGTTTCTTTGAAAAAACGTTGTTCTTTCAAATAATGGCTGTGATGTAGGCAAAATAAGCAAAATTGATATTAAAGTTTCTATATGGATATAATTGTGAATTTAAAAATAATTCGGCATCACGCAAATATTAATAATCAATTTTATCGATCTTTTATTAAAGTCTAAAATTATATATTTTGGTTTCTGCAATTGTGTTGATGTTTTTCTACTCCAATTTTGCTATGTAGTTGCAAGTAGTAATGTTAGCTCGTACGATTTCGATGTATGAAAACTAATTAGTATAGACAAATTCTCGGCAAAGACATTAAAAAATCGAGTTTTCTGTTTCTCAGACACTTTGATATATGGAATAATTCATATATCCTTTCGAAGTGTAATTTTTACTTTTCGACACTTTTCGCATTTGTAAGTGTTTGCAAACATGCATTTACATTACTATTTGATGAAACAATAAAAAAATCCTGATTTGCGTTTATAACTATTTTTTTATAGTATTTAGTAAATCTTACTAGCAAATTGAGAAATATAGATATGTATATCAAAAGAACGGTTTCAAACGATTAAAATAGGGAAAGGCAAAAGGGAAGGGAGATGGCAGAGTGATATAATGTTTACAATAGAGAATAAAGCTTCGGTCACTCTTTCTTAAAATCATCTGATGAAGTTTGTAAAAACTATAACAATTTCTCGTTTGACTTTGTTGAAACCGGTGTGAACTTGTTTTGGATGTTAGTCCCGTAAAAGAATTTGGAATCTACTATTTTTAAATTTTGTTTTGAAAAAATTAGAAAAGTGTCGCAATTAGAAGAGGATTAGATGGTTAGAGTTAAAAAGGTTCGGAAAATTTTTTTAGAGAGAAAAAAAAATCAAAAAGGGTTGAAAATGGGTGTTTTTTGGGAATAACGCGGAAACTATGGGGTTTAGGAAAAAATAGTTTAGATAAAAGTTGTAGAGAAAAAAATTAGCTTCAATTCAGTTATCAGGTGTTTTTCCTGTTTTTCAAAGGGTTAAGTGGGAAATTGCGATTAAAAATATTGATGAAATTACCTCTGGTTGATTGAAAAAGAGGACGCGGATTCTCTTTCCCCAATCATTCGTAGCCAAAATTCTAAGAAATTTAAATAAAATAATATTAAAGTAATATTTTTATTTAAATTTCTTAAGATTTCGGCCTTAAATGCGCTACGAATGATAGAAGAGAGAATCCGCGTCCCCTGTTCTCAATTGACCAGAGGTAATTTCATCAATATTTTTAATCACAATTTCCCATTTAACCCTTTGAAAAACGGGAAAAACACCTGAAAATTAAATTGAAGCTAATTTTTTTCTTTACAACTTTTATCTGAACTATTTTTCCCTAAACCCCATAGTTTCCGCGTTATTCCCAAAAAACACACATTTTTAACCGTTTTTGATTTTTTTTTCTCTCATTCTTATATTTCTCTATTTTTATAAATCATTTTCATGGTGAACCTTAACTGCATCTGTTAGCTTTATTTATCCCTATTGAAGGTTCATATTAATGATTGAGCCTTGATGAATTATTTCATCGTTTTGGGGACCAGTCCTAAAATCTAAAAGTAATTAATTAAAATAATTAATATAATTTAAAAATTAATTAAATACTACAATGTAATATTTTTTTTTTGACGCTTTATTAGTAAAGTTTATTATATTTTATTCAGATTTTTAAGCCCAATATTATTATTTTTTTTTTTTTTTTTCAACGAAACGTGGTGTAAGATTTTGATTTTCTTGATTTTTTTTTCAATCGACGAATTGATTTAGTTAAAGTTAAAGGGAACTAATATTTTTTCTTTTTCCAAAAAAAATGGTTATATCTTATTTTTATTTTTGGGCCTTATTTCAATTATTATTAACGAGTTCGTACTCGGAAAAATTAATAATTTTGATTCAGCATTACCGTTAGTATTTTATCAGTTGACGCTTCATTAGTAAAGTTTACAATTTTTTTTTCAGATTTGTGGGCCCTTTATTTTTTTTTTCTACAAAACGTCTGGTAAGATTTTGATTTTCTTGATTATTTTTTTAATCAACGGATCAACTCAATTAAAGATAAGAGAAACTGATATCGTCATACTATATTTCTATTTTTGGGCCTTATTCCGATTTTTGGCAATCGGTAAACTGAGTTCCAAGGGGAAGATACGTGACTTATCTTCGATTATTGCCATTCTACAATTCTTAGTTCTTTCTATAATAATGCCCAATTTCGCCAAGTTTATAAAAATGGACTCAGAAAAAAAAAATAATGTTGGTAAAATGAATCAAGTTTTTCTTTTAATTTTTCAGGGAAATATCTATTCCTTAGCAGAAATTTAATTAACCACGCATATGTAATTGAAGATTTAATGAAAATTACGCCTTTTATTTATTCGTAAGCCTATATACATAACTTGACTATATCCTTCTTCTTCACAAGGGTATTAAAAATAACCTCCTCTATCTATTGCTTTTTTTTTAAATATATATTTCCCTCCGCATTGATTAATGTCATTCTAATATAACACAATATATTTATAATAACTACGTTAGGTTCCATACAAAGTTGGCAAAACAAGCCATCAATATAAAAAGAATTATAAGAATAGTAGAAAAGCTGTAATAAAGATAAACTCACCAGGAGCAGGGGGGAGGGGGCTAGTGCCGTTTATATTTCATTACTTGAAGCTTCATTAGTAGGTTTTATTATACTTTTTTCCAGATTTTTGAGACCATTATTTCTCTTTTTATTCAACAACAAAACGTGGCGTCAGATTTTGTTTTTTCAGAAACAAAATAGTCATAATTTATTATAAATCTGTGTGCCATTTATATATTTTCCAGATTTCTATGCCTACTATTGATTTATTTAGATGTTTCTCATTTAAAATATAAACATTCCTACAGAACGCTAAAGGTGCGACGCAGCACTTGACTAGATTTTTTTTTTATATATATATTTTTTATCTTAATTTTTACATTTAATTTTAGATTTTTTTATGCCTTCTCATTCAATAGTGTCTGTGATGCCATTTGTCATGTTGACACTTGTACCGTTCTATTCATTTTCAGTTATGCAGTTATTCTATGGGCAGATATTTCTTCCAAATACGCTATGCTGGGGCTCGAGAGAGTCCACATATGTATGCGAAGGATCAGTATGCACCTACTGACTTACCAGACAAATTATTGATTGACCGTTCGGCCAAGACATAATACCGCAAAACAGACTTATAATATATTTGAATCAGTTCATGATGTACTTCCCAACACCGTTGTCTTTGTGTCTCAAAAAAGTTACGGAATATAGTGGTAAAAACATTGTACCATTGGCTTTCAAGAAAAAATTTTTCGGATAATCTTTGATTCTTTCATAAAAAGGTTAGCTTGAGTACGTCAAGACGTACTACTGTCCCGAATCTGAGATGATTCAGATCCCAATTCATAGCAGTAGGTGTACAATTGCCACTCCCCGAATGAGCGGGGACATGTCATCTTCTGCACCTGTTCCCCTGCCGTTCTGCAAGAGCCCGATCGATACGCTGTTACGTGAAGGGAACTTGGAACAGGAAGTATGTGTGCGCAGATAGTGAAAAGTAAAAAAAAAATGAAAAATGGGGCAGCCAAAATCTTGGTGCTGGTACATGCTACCGTAAAGTAGCTTCCTTGTCACTGCTCTAATATAAACGAAACGGTAAACACTCTTTCTCTCGCTCAAGTAAGACAAGCCAACATCAGGGTAACCTGTATACATGATGCTGGGTGAGCAAAACATTTTTTAAGAAAGTTCGAAGGATCAAATCGATTCTCTGCAACTCGGTGGACTAGGGGTATTAGGAGAATCTGGAAATGGTTTAGTACGGCTTTGTAGGGCATGGACATCAGGTTCTTGTTTGACTGTAGGCTAAACGAGTAAGTTAATCGAAAATTAAGCAAGATCGCAGCACCGCAAAAAAATTTTCCTGTCTTGAAGAATAAAACTTCTATTCAATGAAATTTTTGTTCTTGGAAATTTTTAGTATTGAATCATGGAAGGATGTCTTGATAAAAAAAAATTTCTTGATGAAAATTACTATATTAATTACTATTAATATTGAAGATTTCATTTTATGGGAACATAACCTGAACATAACCCGGATAGCATCATTCCTTTAAAACATGTTCGTTATGATGCAGTTTTTAACCAATACTGTTTTTGCTTGTAAGGCCAATAAAATAAGGATGTACATTTTTTAAGATAACATACATTCACCAAGTATACATATTAATTATCCTGAGACCCGGTAGGGTTTCCGTTAAAGTTCCTTATTTTAAAAAACAAAAAGTGAAAAATAAAAAAACCTGCCGGCTATATATGTCTTTTAATTTCGAGGTTGTGTCGTCATCAATTTTTATATCTCTTATTTTTTTATAGAGCAATTAAAAAAAAAAACTAAAAATATATTTTCTATAAAACTTGTTGTTTCTATTTCTATTGCGCCTAACATCAATTTTTTTAGTCCACAAAATATTTAGATATAAAATACTATAAATATGAGCCGCCGTTTTAGTGTAAAAATAAATTTTGTAATAATTATCTGAGACATTTATTTACTTTTCCCGATTTTGAGTTGAATTTTTTAAAATACATTTTTAATAAGTATAGTTAATAATTATTTAATGAAAAAATGACTAATAGAGAAGGAGGAGTTGCTGAAAGACAAGTACTCATAGAATTATTATTTAAAAAATTATTCAATGAATTACATTTGTTTTTCTGGACATTTTCATTTGATAAATACATTTAAGATTGCATGAAATATGTTTTTTAATAAACCATATTTAAATGGCTTCGGAAAGGAGTGCAAATAAAAAAATGACAAGTACTTGTTCAATTAATGTTCTAAAAATAATTAAATCAATTGCATCTTTTTTCTTGCCATTTGTTTTTGCAAAATCCATTTACCCAGGTAGAAATCTAATGTGCTGAAGACGTCCGGTAGTCGTCTTTTTTTGACGTTGGATGTATTACAGACATCAGTTTTGGACGTCTAAATGACATCAAAATGTTACGCCTATAGACGTCTAATAGATGTCTGGTTAGAATAGAGTGCCCTCTATTTCTCTAAACTGAGGCATTAATAAAAAAAGAAAAGGGGTTCTCAAAATTATGGTTTGCTTCAAGTACTTGTATAATAATTGTTTAAAAAAATTATTTAAGCAATTTCATTTGTTTTTTTAACCAATAAACAATTAAAAATATATTTGAAATTATTGATTAATAATTTTTAAGTGAACAAATGGCTACGAAAAAAGATGTATTTGCAAAAAGATAAATAATTGGAAAATAATCGTTTTAAAAATTATTTATGCAATTGCATTTGTTTTTTATATCAAATAGACAATAAAAAATGTATATTTAGTAATAAATTAATAATTTTTAAGTCAACAAATGGCTAAGAAAAAAGATGTATTTGCAAAAAAGACGAGTACTTGTTAAATAATTGTTGTAAAAATTATTTATGCAATTATATTCGTCTTCTTAGCCCTTGGACATACAAAAATGCATTAAAAAATATAAATTGAGAATTTTTAAGAGAACAACTGGCTAAGAAGAAGGATGCATTTGCAAAAAAGACAAGTCCTTGAAAGTAATTGTTTTAAAAATGATTTAATTAAATAAATTTATTTTTATTGAAAATTGGGTATTGAAAATGTATTTCAGAAAACAAATTAATAATTTTTAAGAGAACAGCTGGCTAAGGAAAGAGATGCATTCGCAAAAAAGACGAGTACTTACGAGTACAATAAAGACGAGTAAAATAATTATTTAAAAAATTATATAATCGTTTGCATCAGTCTCTCTAGCCAATAGACATTTAAAAATATAAATTAATAATTTTTAAGTGAACAGGTGGCTAAAGAAAAAGATGTAATTGCAAAAAAGACAAGTAATTACATAAATAATTGTCTTTTTTTCATTTAGTCTATATTGTTCATTAGAAAATAAAAATTAATAATTTAATATGCATTTTTACATGTCTGTTAGCTATATGGACAAATGTAATTGCAATAAAATAAATTTAAAACAATTAATTTACAAATACTTGTCTTTTTTGCAAATGCATTTATTTCCTTCGCCACTTGTTCACTCAAAAATTATTAATTAATCATTTAAAATGTATTTTCAATTGTCTATTGGCTAAAAAAACAAACGTAATTGCATAAATAATTTTTAAAACAGTTATTTTACGCGTACTTTTCTTTTTTGCAAATGCATCCTTCTTCTAAGCTAGTTGTTCTCTTAAAAATTCTTAATCTATATTTTTCAATGCATTTTTATATGTCCAAAGGCTGAGAAGACAGATGTAATTGCATAAATAATTTTTTAAACAATTATTCTACGAGTACTTGTCCTTTTGCAATTACATCTTTTTCTTTAGCCACTTGTTCATTTAAAAATTATCAATTAATTATTTTAAATGCATTTTTAAATGTCTATTGGCTAGAGAGACTGATGCAAACGATTATATAATTTTTTAAATAATTATTCTACAAGTACTCGTCTTTTTTGCGAATGCATCTCTTTCCTTAGCCAGCTGTTCTCTTAAAAATTATTAATTTGTATTTTTAAATGCATTTTCAATACTCAATTTACAATATAAATAAACTTATTCAATTAAATAATTTTATAAATAATTATTTTACAAGTACTCGTCTTTTTTGCAAATGCATTTAATTCCTTCGCCACTTGTTCACTTAAAAATTATTAATTAATCATTTAAAATGTATTTTCAATTGTCTATTGGCTAAAAAAACAAATGTAATTGCATAAATAATTTTTACAACAATTATTTAACAAGTATTCGTCTTTTCTGCAATTACATCTTTTTCTTTAGCCATTTGTTGACTTGGAAATTATTAATTTATTACTAAATATACATTTTTTATTGTCTATTTGATATAAAAAACAAATGCAATTACATAAATAATTTTTAAAACGATTATTTCCCAATTATTTATCTTTTTGCAAATACATCTTTTTTCGTAGCCATTTTTTCACTTAAAAATTATTAACTAATAATTTCAAATATATTTTTAATTGTCTATTCGTTAAAAAAACAAATGAAATTGCGTAAATAATTTTTTAAAAAATTATTATACAAGTACTCGTCTTTTTGCAAATACATCTTTTTTCTAAGTCAATTGTATTCTTAAAAATTATTAATTCATATTTTTAAATGTCTACTGGCTATGAAGACAGATGTAACTGCATAAATTATTTTTTTAACAATTATTCTACGAGTACTTGTCTTTTTTGCAATTACATCTTTTTCTTTAGCCACTTGTTCACTTAAAAATTATTAATTTATATTTTTAAATGCATTTTTGTATGTCCAAGGGCTAAGAAGACGAATATAATTGCATAAATAATTTTTACAATAATTATTTAACAAGTACTCGTCTTTTTTGCAATAACATCTTTTTCTTTAGCCATTTGCTGACTTAAAAATTATTAATTTATTACTAAATATACATTTTTTATTGTCTATTTGATATAAAAAACAAATGCAATTGCATAAATAATTTTTAAAACTATTATTTCCCAATTATTTATCTTTTTGCAAATACATCTTTCTTCGTAGCCATTTGTTCACTTAAAAATTATTAATTAATAATTTCAAATATATTTTTAATTGTCTAATGGTTAAAAAAACAAATGAAATTGCTTAAATAATTTTTTTAAACAATTATTATACAAGTACTTGAAGCAAACCATAATTTTGAGAAACTCTTTTTTTTTTTTTATTAATGTCTCAGTTTAGAGAAATAGAGGGCACTCTATTCTAACCAGACATCTATTTGACGTCTATAGGCGTAACATTTTGATGTCATTTAGACGTCCAAAACTGATGTCTGTAAGACATTCAATGTCCAGATTTGACACTAGTTTCTACCTGGGTAAGTTTACATAAATTATAGAAAATATGGAGTTGCTTGTAGAAATATTATTGAAAAAATTGTTCAATCAATTGCATCTCTGGCCATTTGTTTATGATAAATAAACATTAAATTATCTAAATTGATTATTTAAATAAACACTTAGCTAAGGAAAAAGGATGAAAAAAAAGACATCTAACTATAGAATTAATTTAAAAAAAATTATTTAAACAACTGAATTTGTCTTCCTACAATCATTGATTTATTGAAAATGTATTGAAAATTACATAGAATAATTCTTTAAATAAACAAATGGTTACAAAAGAAGAGGCAAAATGCAATAAAAAATGGACAATTACTTTTACAACTACTGTTCAAGAAATTATTCGATCAATTGCATTTGTCTACCTAAAGTCATTTGTTGATTTTAAATATATTAAAAATTATCTAGATTCATCATTTAAATAAACGAACAGCTACGAAATATGATGCAAATAGAAAAAAAGACAATTTACCATAAAAATATTCTTTAAAAATTTATTTAAGAAAAGGCATCTGTTTTTCTAGCTGTTTGTTTTTGTAAAATACATTCAAAATTACCTAAAGTAATTAATTTTTTAAACAAATACTTGAAAAATAATCATTTAAAAATTTATTTATGCAATTACATATATCTTTCTAGCTAATTGATATTTAATAATAAATCTTCAATAAATAATTAATAATTTTTAAATCAACGATTGGCTATGGATGAATATGTAATTTCAAAAATAGACTATTATTTATGCAATTACTCTTTAATAAATTATACAATCAATGGAATTTTTTATTTTAGCTATTTGTACCTAATAAATTTATCTGAAATTACATGAATAATTTTTTTTAATAAACAAATAGTTCCGAAAGAAGATTAGTAATTGTTGAAAAACTTATTTATTTAAGTACAACTGCCAGTGGACCTTAAATTTAATAAACCTTGAATAAACAATCAACAATTTTTGAATGAACAAATGACTGAGGGAGAAAATGAATTTGTGAAAAAAAAACAAGTACTTGCCTAAATATTGTTCAAAAATTATATATTTATAATAATAATATATTTATTTTTAAAAAATTCAGTACAGAAGAAAATGTTAAAAATAAATAACTTATTATTGGTACAATTACTCTTCAAAAAATTATTTAAGCAACTGCGTATATCTTCCTAGCTATTTGTTATAATTATAAAAGCATTTCAATTTTCATAAGGTCATTTTTTATATTAACAAATAGCTACAAAAAATGTTGCAAATTAAAAAAAAGACAATTATTAGTATAATTACTGTTGAACGAATTATTTGAACAATTGCATCTTTCTACTTATCCATTTGTTCTTAATAAATGTATTTGATTGTTGTATAATAGTTATTAATTAATTGATATCATCCATAAATAATAACACTTTATTATTTTATCTATGGTTTTTTATATAATTACTTTTTTTTCTCTGTATATATTTATATGAAGACTGATCATATAAAGGTTCAAAATAAAAAAAAATTAAATAAATTCAATTAAATGAATATACAAGTTAATTTATAAAATATTCAAAAAATAAAAACAAATACATGTACGAATTTTATGTTTTTAGGAATTATATTTAGATTTTAAAAAATTTTAATATTTAACTTTCAAATTTTTATTTATTTTTTGTATAAAAAGCTTATATTTAATATTAATTCAATTAAAGTTACATCATGAGTCCAAGTTGTAAAGGCAATTACTTTGTGAGTTTCTAAATCACAATAAAAAGACGGTTTTAGCAGTTATCATCTGCTAATTTTGCATTACATAACATCTTCTAAAGGAAAAAAATAAAATAAAATATTCAATAATTTGTTTTAAACGATATACTCACAATAAAAATTGTAGGGAAATATAAAACTTTTCAGAAAAGAAACTTTTAGTTAATATGATAGAGGTCGTTCTCCCTTAAACAAAAGAAGTGAAATAAATCCAAAATCCAAAAAATAAATTTTTGTGGAAAAAAAAAAAAAAATAAAATAAGTTAGACAAAAGTTGTGAAATGATTTACACACATCAAAGTTCACGAGAAACGAATAAAAAAAAGATTTTTACGTTTTATGATTATTTCACAAACAACCATTAACGCCGCGGTTTTCTTTACAATTACGAATTTAGGTTTTTCAGACGACAATAACCAATCTGCATAAGTAAAACAAATAATTAAACGACGTTATTTTTTCAAATGAAATAAATACTAATAAAGTTCAGTTATTAATGGAAATACTTTTTCATCTATATGTTCTGGTATCGTCCTTACTTTGCAGTCATCAAAACACATTGAGAAGATTGGTGGCTAACCTAAGTCTAGTATACTGTTTGTATAATTATTATTTAATACCATGAGATTCTTACTAGTTGTTACACAACAGACGAGTTCCTAGTTTTCTATGCTTTTCGCGGGTTTTTAACAATTTTGGCATTATTCGATGGTAAAAGGAGTAATTTAATGATTTTTAATTTCTTCAACTACCTAGAGATTTTAATTTCTCACAATCTATGTCGTTTCCGAAAAAACCGTTGATATTAAAGCCCTTCAAAAGTGTCTTTAGCCACAAATGAGTAGGAAAATATATATACATATACATATAAACAATCATGCTAACGTTTTTTAGAGAAGAATCTAAAATAAAATATTTTTAAACATGCCAGTCGGTCAAACTACTAGCAGTCCTAAGCCTGAGTCAAATGTGAAGGGAAATATTTTAATTTTAAATAAATTTATTATTATTTTAATAACAGCTTGGAGTTCAATATTTAACAAACTAAATATTAAATATTTAACAAGAAAGAAACCATTACACCCAATGCAATCAGTGACTCCTCATCTGTTTATCAACCTGAATTTGTAATTGTAAAGAGAACCGCGGCGTTAAAGTTTGTTAGTGATATAATCATAAAACGTTAAAATCTTCCTTTTATTCGTTTCTCGTGAACTTTGATGTGTGTAAATTATTTCACAACTTTTGTCTAACTTATTTTATTTTTTTTTTTTTTTTCATCGAAAATCGAAGTTCTGATTTAAACGATTAAATGAATAAAAATAAGGAACTTTAACGAGTTTTCCACAAAAATTTATTTTTTGGATTTTGGATTTATTATTATTAACAAAGAAATAGACTTAAGATTTCCCATGTTGATCTTCATGACATTTGATTTTATTTTGATATCAAAATATATTTTCTAATTCAACTGCGCGTGCACTAGAGTTCTTTAGTTGTGATCAGATAGTTTGACAATACATATACAATGTGTGCATGTATATGCGTTAAGACCACAACTAAATAGATTTTTAGTTAAACTTCCGTTAATTTTTTAGACTCAGAAGTTTTTTCATACATTTTTGTGCTTTTAGACTTATATTTTTTATAAAAGAGCATATTTGAAATTATTCTGAGTAACAACTCAAATAGAGAGGGCAAAAAATAAATAGTCTTCTATATAAATGAATACTTAAAAATCTTATTATAGTAATAAATACTTAAAAATATACATTCAATACAATATTGTTAAAAGAAAAAAAAGGCCAACAACATACTTTTGCATTTTTTTTAACAAAAATGCTCTCAAACAATACGCTATGCAATCCCTAGAAAGCATTTTTTGTATCTTTTTCATTAATACCAACTCACTTAAACCCGATTAGAGCCCAATGTAATTACCCAAATTTTGTCTACCGAACGAAAACCAGATTGGTTTCAATGCCGACCTCAAAAGATTTCTAGTCGGGTATGAATAAGTCAGGCTTAATGATACGACCGGTCTAAATCTGACACATACTTAAAGCTTTCTACCTGGGTTATTATATTTCAGAACAAATGTTACTCTTGTCAAAAATTTACCTGTTATCAGTGGTTTTCTGAAAGTTCTTCACAACATACAACTCATCGTTCATAAAAATTTCTGGCTTATGAAGATGTGTGAATGAGAAAATGAATTTCATTAATAACTAGAAAATTCATTTTTTACGCCGTTGAGCTGAAACAGAAATTATTCATATAACCATGAATAATATAATAGTACATAATATATATAATAAATGGCTAATACCACGTGTTTTTTTAATTCGAAAAATAGATTTGCCCGAAATATTTTTTTTATTATTTTATGGCTCAAAATATTAAATACGTATTTTTTTTTTTAAATTTTTTGACTTAGAATTTTTTTAATTTTGGTATTTGGTGATTTTTTTTTCTAAAACTAGCAGTTTGTGTATGCTTTTTATTGGAAAACTATTTATCTAATCAAAAAAAGTCAAGATACAAAAAAGTTTCCTTATTATTTATAGTTTGAAATAAAGTTTTTTGAAAAATTGTTCAAACAATATTCATAGCATATTTTCTTAAATAAACAATTAAAATTTATTTTTTTTTTTCATGCATTTTTTTTTTTTTTTTTTTTTTAATAATGATCTTTGGAATAAAAATAATTATAGAAAAAATCTCAGCCTAGCATTTTCATAACGTCATTATTTAAACAAATAAACAAAAAAAAATTGCTCTGACGCGCCATAACTGGACCTCGCTCGTATGCTTACTACTATAACAGACCGCGCGTTATAGCGATTTTTTTTTGTGCTATCTTATGATTGTCAGGTTTAGTTAGGTTAATAGCAGAATTACTAATGCGGTAATAATAATAATAATAATAATAATAATAATAATAATAATAATAATAATAATAATAATAATAATAATAATAATAATAATAATAATAATAATAATAATAATAATAATAATAATAATAATAATAATAATAATAATAATAATAATAATAATAATAATAATAATAATAATAATAATAATAATAATAATAATAATAATAATAATAATAATAATAATAATAATAATAATAATAATAATAATAATAATAATAATAATAATAATAATAATAATAATAATAATAATAATAATAATAATAATAATAATAATGATAATGATGATGATGATGATGATGATGATGATGATGATGATGATGATGATGATGATGATGATGATGATGATGATGATGATGATGATGATGATGATGATGATGATGATGATGATGATGATGATGATGATAATAATAATTTGTCTAAAAAATATATTTAAATTTTAAAAAATTCGAAAATTCAAAATTTTGCAAAAGCTTGAATAAAAAAAAAAAATACTTCGCGTATAATGACCACTCCAATTTTATGAAATATGTTCATCAACTTCATCATAGAATCGGCATAAAATTTTTCATCGAAATAAAAACGGGCAAAATGGCACTTACCTATTGAGATGAATTACTAAAATCGAGGGAAAAGGACAGGATTTTGACCGGATTTTAAAAGAAAAAAGTCAAATTGTTAAATGAAAAAAAATAAAAAAAAGTCACTGTTCTTTTGTAAAACGATGATTTAAGTGAAGTTTTTAAATCATCACCTGAGTCCTGATCTTTATGAAAATAAAAATACTTATAATAATAATAATAAATCTAATCAATTCATTTTTTTTCTGTTATTTCAATTCAACTAGTACCATCAACTGCCGTTAATTTTTTTTTTTGTTTCACTACCTAAACACGATTAATTCTAGATTTTATCTTTTAATAATCACAAATAAATGAATGAAATGATTTTTTATTTGAAAATTTTGTTTAATTGATATTTCTCTAAAACAAATTTATTATTGATTATTATAAATATTTTTTATTATTATATATATTATTATATATATTTTTTAAAACTAAACACAAGCTACATAAATTTAAAACATAAAACTATTTTGAAAGTGAAGTTTATCATTCTTTAAACACTAACATCTTGCTACATTAATTTTATAATTTTTTGTTTCTTATTTACTATAAATACCTGTTCTTTTCTGTCTTCACTGGGTTTTTTGTTTTTTTTGTATTTACTTGTTTTATTGAAAGCAAATTATTTTTTACTCGCTTTTCAGCTTCGTCAATAATAGCCTTTATTCTTTCTAATTTCTTCAGCGAACTTTATTTAAAAAAAAAACATGATAAATATTAATATTATTTTTTTGGTTTTTAATAATATTATATCTAACAAAAAACAAGTATTTTGTACAAAAAAAAAACGTCAAGTATTCGAAATTGTAGTCAATTTGTAATGTAACTTGTTTTGTCATTAATTAATTTTTTGATATAAAAAAAAATATGATACAATAAAAACCAACGAAGAAATTTTATTTTCGATACATGTAGTTAAATCTAAATTGTTGAAAAAAATAAAATAAAATAAAAAAAAAAAATTATACTTGACCCCGCGTAGTTTTTTCCTAAATTAAAAATTAAATTTTAAGCCAACATTATTCAATCTCATGTATAGCGAGGTCAAGTATAATTTTTTTTTTTTTATTTTATTTTATTTTTTTCAACAATTTAGATTTAACTACATGTATCGAAAATAAAATTTCTTCGTTGGTTTTTATTGTATCATATTTTTTTTTATATCAAAAAATTAATTAATGACAAAACAAGTTACATTACAAATTGACTACAATTTCGAATACTTGACGCTTTTTTTTGTACAAAATACTTGTTTTTTGTTTTTTGTTAGTAATCACATCTTTTTGTAACATACACAATTTATATATCATCAAGTTTAATTTTTATTTATAATTATTTTACCAGTGTATCATTTGATGTTAATTTTTTTTAATATACAATATTGCAATATTTATCATATATTCACATGTCAACTCTGCAGTACAGCCAACAAAAACGAGCAAGAGAGAAAAGAAAAAAAAAAAAGTTTATAATCTTATACCGTACTACCAACTTAACAAAATTAGAAATCTGGTTTTTCAGCAAAAAGCGCAAAACTGTTAATTTAATTATTCAATTAAAAAAAAAATATAGCACTAAAAAATCTGATTTTTTTTTTAAAAAAAAGCTAGACATCGATTTATGGGATCATTACAAAGCCTCATATTTTTTAATTGAATCCATCATATTTTAATTAATTTCTAAAAATTGGGGACGGAAGGGGGCAAAATATTTGATGTATAATAAGGCACGGTAGTTACTCTTACACACACATATATATTTCCTTTCTCATACTTGACTCGAGGAACTACCGTGCCTCTTGATTACCTGATACTTCTAAAACTAATCCTATAATGTTTCTCATCATCCATCAGATTCTTTGCTAGTTTCATGCCATTCCACAGGGAAATGTTTTTTTTATTTCCCGCATTATTTTAAAAATGAAGGAAATAATACAATTGCGCATCAAATTTAGTGCGCAAAATTATCTTTCTCAATTACGGATAATAAAAACAATATTTTTGGCATAATTTGTTAAATAAATAATTGATATTTTTTTTTGAATTTAGGCCCATTTTTTTTAATTTTTTTTTTTCAAATAATAATCTTTGAAATAAAAACAATTAACGGAAAGAATCTCAGTTAAGCATTTTCATAACTTCATTATTTAAACGAATAAACAAGAATATAATCGCTCTGACGCGCTGTCTGTTATAGTAGTAAGCATACCAGCACGGTCGATATAAATTTAAAAAATTTCTTCAAAAAAAAAAAAAAACAAAAAAAGACAAAACTGAAACAATGGTATGATCTCGAGTCAAGTTTCACCATCACAACGATAGAATTTATTAAAATTTTATAATTAATTTTGATTCGTGATTTTAATCTTAGAAGACAGTTTATAATATTTTTTTCTTTTTTTCCTCCGAAACCGCTTAACCGATTCCATTGTAATTTTCCATGGCTTTTCCTTAGGTCTGAGAATCAAAAGTAAACTATTTTTCAACCCTCTAATTTATAAGGGTGGTTCACCCTCAAGGGAAAAAATGGAAACCTTACTATACGCCATCTATACTTTATTCATATATACATACGACGGTAGGTAATGCAGTTTTCATTCAAATAGTTATACAAAAAATATATACATATAATAAGTGCATATCTTCATCTTATATATAAATATAGGTATATATAAATTTTTAATTTCATAAAATAAAATCAAAAAATAATTCAAAAAAAGCAAATACTATAAATAAAATAAGAAATTGAAAATATTTGAACATATTTCAATTATCCATGTGAACAAACCATATACATAGATATACATAGCTATTTAAACTTATATAAAATGTTTGTATATATATAATGCATGTAATATATTTTATATACACAAAAATATATATGCGTATTTTTATATGTATACATATTTATATATCCATGCATATTTATAGTAAACATGTGAATTGAGCAAATATATATATTTTTTTTACATTTTCTGCAGACATTTCACTATGATATTAATGTGAATATTTATTTTTCTTTGTAAATATTAATTATTCAAATTTGTCAAATTGAAAAGTTAATAAAATGAAATAAGTTAAGTCAAACGCTACGTCAAACCTATAGTGTTTTGTAGGAATATTTTATATCGTGATAAAACGACTTCAAATATTTAAAATTGTGTTTTGGAAGAATTTGTATGATGAATTATTACTACTTTTTTTTTAGATACTATTTGAGAATAATTATAATGTTAATTATTTACATCCTAAGTTTTGTCGTTCATTTACAAAGTAATTCAAACAAAGCCAGAAAATTCAAAATTGAATATCACTATTTCTTCAATAAAAAAATTAGTATATGACCGAGAAATCGAACATAATAATTCAAATAAGGCCCACAAAAAGAAAAAAATTCATGACCATTTTCACCCACATTTTGTTGAATAAAAAACAAACGATAAGCCGAAAAAAACCAAAAAAAAATATATCAACTGTATAAAGGCAGTATCTCTACGCAAATAGAAATAAAAAGTTTAGGTCACAGCACTGTAAGAATTAAAACGAAAAAACTATGTTGGAGCCCTAAATTTTTGCTTGATATTGTACAAATTTCAGCCAACCATGGCCAAGTCGTATTCGGATGAAAATACGAAATTTATA
This sequence comes from Lysiphlebus fabarum, assembly GCA_011426435.1. Lineage (NCBI taxonomy): Eukaryota > Metazoa > Arthropoda > Insecta > Hymenoptera > Braconidae > Lysiphlebus > Lysiphlebus fabarum. The sequence goes on along the minus strand of WSYQ01000294.1, from coordinate 1,581 downwards.
TCTGCATGTATGTGATCTATATATATACAAGTATAGAGCGGCGCGCGACGCGCGATTGACACTCAGATACACTCGGCCTCACGTTCATGTCAAATATTAATGAATTTTATGAACTATAATTAAAAATATCTCTGAACTGCGATGGGACAAAAATATAGTTATTTTTCAAAATTCTAGACAATATAAATTTTATCGAACTAATTTGTTATCAAATCGGTAAACTCAGTTTTTTTGTTAGAATAAAAAATATACAAGAAAAAAAATTCGGCAAGACGAACACGATATAAAAAAATTGAACTTTTTTTTTGACCATGACTTTCAATATATTTAATATTGACTTTTAAAAAATTTCGTCTTTTCCGCAACGAATTGGGCTTCTATCCGTGTACACACAAGTATACATGCAGTAGTATACAGGCCCTCTAAACGTAATTAATAGTATTTCTCTGTCTTTTGGAGGCAACCTCACTGGAATTGAACTTTGTATTTATTTTTAAATTAACTGAGATAAAATGGGGATCCTAATCATTTTCTGGAATTTTCCAACTATCGCTTGAAGGTGTTTCCACTGCTTTTTTTCTGAATTTTACTGATTGCAATATGTTATTAATTAAAAAGTGAGCCTCGACTTTTACATATACAATAAATATGTTGTTTTTTTAATTTTCAGATTCGTTAAAATTTTTAAAATTTTCGCAATTTTATCATCGATTTATATCCGAAATCAAAAATCGAAATGAAAAATGTCTTGATAATTTGCGTAGATTTTTATTTTTAAGTTGTAAAAACTTTAAAGCTTTTAGAATATCCTTAATATAATAATGTTAACTGTCATGAGGAAAGATTTTAAAAAAAAAATCATTTACAAAAAAGGTAGGTAAGTGGGTAGGTCATATTTAGAAATAAACGGGCTGGAAACACCCTCAAAGAAGGGGTGGTAACTTCTAAAAAAATTCAGGATCCTCATTTTATCTCGATGAACTAGAAAAAAAATTGAAAGTATAATTCCTAGAAGTCGAGGGAAAAGATCTTAGCATTTTAGTTATTCCACCCCATATTCAAAATTTATAAACGATATATTTTAAAATTTGGTAGCTAAGAAAATAAATGTTCATTGTTTAATTATTTGGAGACCTTTACACGTTTAATTTCTTATCCCGCTATTCCCTACTTTCGTTAAATGCAATTATTTCGTGGCTGGCATATATGTTGTAACGAGAATTGGCATTTCTCGTGCTACCGGTAATTATTATTTATAATAATTACGATCCGTAGAAGCTTATCGGCCGATACACATGGGAAATAGTGTTGGCTTGAAGATAAGTAATATAGTCAGATTGCGAACTAATCCAGTAGCTCCATCTGCAGACCATTGTGTCCACGTGGACCGGTGATACCAACAAAAGAGTTGGACACTAGATGGAGCTATCCGATCGTGTAGTGAACAACCCCTACTCTGACACGTCCCAACTAGAGAGCCGCATCAAGTGTGCGCGCAGACAGTGTGGAGTGAGAGAAACGGAGAGTAAGGCGGGATCCGTATATCTAGCTAGAAGGCTGACAATATTCCATGGAAGCTAG